>JABRWK010000059.1:372378-442394 GCA_013372445.1 Hypothenemus hampei
CGTTCTCAATATTGGTTTTTCTTCTAAGAAGACATTCTTTTTCTATTCATTATTCATACAATGTTATCATTTTAAGATATACATTTCTTGAATGTATGTTTCTTTTTAAACCACCACGGAAATATTTATAATAATTAAAACATCGTCAATATTACGGTACCCGTACTGAATAAAATTCCAAGCTTTTATTTTCTTTAATAAAATTGAAGTAAATTCAAAATAGGGTATTTTTCCCAGTCGCTTGAAATGTTCGTCGGGGTCAAAGGCGCACCCAGAACAGACCAGGAGCATCGGAGCGTGGTTCCGTTCCGTGGAGAGGTCCCTTCCACCTTGGAATGGACAACGTTATTAACGACGAATAATTGTTTTCGCCGTTGTGATGGGTTAATAAGGCCAGAACCGGACCTCATATAGGTTCTTTTTTTGTATTAACGAAAAGGTTCTGGTTCCATCATCAACACATAGAATCGATTTAATGATTTGAAATGAAAAGATAAATTATTAAAAATCATTAAAAAATATTTTTTTTTAAATTCAATTCAGAACTCGTTGTCAGTGTTTTCAAGTTCAACTCTGTATTGTTTTCCAAAATTACTATCAGTCGCGGTATTTACAAAAGCCCATTGTTAAATTGTTCGATGCCAACTGAATTGTAATATTTAATAGGTTCCAGGAACCTCTTAGATTATTTCAAAATCTTTTCTTATTTTTTTTTTTCATTTTGTAATACACGTCTGACACTCTTCATTAGGATCAAAAAAAAACTCAAAATCGCTTGAATTTCTAAGATTAATTTGAAACATTTGTCGAATGTTGAACAATTAATCATTATGCAATTATGTGTTTGAAATTAAAAAAGATTAATGGCATGAGAACACCGGTCCTCACAACACTAATTAGCTTTCTTTTTTGTCCAATGACAAATCTTATTAATGAAATTTTTAAGTTACGATTTTCTCGTAAACATATTATGTTTTCTGGAAAAACAAGGGACAAAATGTAATACTCTTGTTTAGGTCGCTTACAGCCCTTAATAACCTCGGAGATTATTCGGTAAAGCGTGCAATTCAAACGAGAGAAGGGTTGAAAGCAATAAAACACTCCCGGCTAGTTACACTCAAATTCCCGATCTTAACGCGCGTTCGAACGTTGACAAAAAGTGTCGCCGAGGACCCGACGCCCAAATTAATTAACTCCTCCTCGGTCTCCTCAAAGAATCGGCATCGAAGCGACCCGGAGGGCATCCGGGCAAGGATGAAATCGGTCAGATTATAGGGCATCTCCTGATTAATTTAGAACCTTACGAAGGTTCATTTCTACTGAACTATTGCAACATTATTGCAGTATTTTCATCGCAACTCTTCAAATTATCAATTGAATTAAAATCTGGAGATTGTGGAAGCCGTATAATATTTATTTTTTTTCTGTTGCATGTTAAAAATTTCTGGCGCTTCATTATGATCCCTTGTTGTGTATTGAGATATTATCTCAATTCACTACGTATGTTATCTAAATTAAAATTCCCCGTCAATTTATTATTTTCTAAATAACTCCAGCACTTAATTTGGAGGGTTGAAAATGGGGGTAGGTTATAACATACATGTATCTTTGCCGCTTTTATGGATAATTGTGCGAAGGGAACTCCTCGACCGGAACACACAGGTGGACAAAACTGTGGGAAAAAGTGTTTTGCAGGTGGGGCAACGTTAAATTATAGGAAGTTAAATTTCAGTGTTTTTCAGGAAAATGTTAGGTTTTCGTAATGCGTTGAGAAGTTGCCTATGAGAGAACAAAAGACGCGAACTGTTGCACGTACAACTGAACCAAAAAAAAAAATATGTTGCCCATTAAAAAACTCTACCATATATTGAAAATGAAATAGTGTCCACAAGTGGCGTATAATGGTTATGCTAATTGAAAAAATCTACATATAATGCAAAGGAGACAATGAATATTCATCGTTGTCTATTATCGTTAAGGATCAGAGAACTGCCCTGACCCTTTATCAGGGATCATCAGATATTTTGTGGTTTATTTGTCCATTTTTATACAACGACGATGTTATTAATGAAATTTCGTTCCTTTTTTTTACAATTCATTCTAAATCCTTGTGTATAGGGTGGCCTCTTAAATAATATCTTGAAATTTCTTCATATTATCATTTTGCTCTGGTTGTTAGTTGGATGGCTCTTCAAGGACAAATTTTCCCGAAAATCATAGAAATAATCGATCTGTCTGAGCGCGTGTTTGAAGTGTGCATTCATCAAATACCACCCAATAATACGTCATGTTTATACAAACCGACTCTTAAAAGCCAAACACATCTCGCTCAATAACGACGAACACATAATATGTGTACACAGATAAATACTCTTAAGAGTTCGAGCAATCTTGTACGAGTTAACACTTTGTATTTGACATTTTATGTAGTCGTAAATGTTGACATGGTCAATATTTAACGGGTCGTGAAATATAGGTATATATTCTTCTTCGAAAATATCGTGACAAATATCTGCTTAGTCAAGAAACAAACGTTGGATGAAGATGAAAAAAAGGGAAAAATTAGAGGGATTCCTCAAAAACCTGGTTTGTCACAAGTAAAATTCCAATTTACGTTGTTTTTTTTTCTGGTTTGTTGTTTCTATACAACGTGTCAGCAAATTGGTAATGAAACATTTAATTAAATCGAGACTAGGAGCAAAATCAACGACGGAACAATAGCATTTATAAATACATACATATAATAATCTTAAAAAAAAAAGATGACGATTACTCCTGCTTTCTGTTCCATTGTTTCACTTGGGAGGAATATTAACATAAGACGATCGTTAATTTTGCCAACAGACGTGTTCAACACACCGTGTAACAGCGCCCCAGGTACGACCATGGAGTGGTGTACCTGTGTCTATTGTCTGGACACCTCGTCAAAGTTACAGACTTCAAAGAAAAAAAGAATTAGGGAAAAATTCTACATTACAACAAATCTAATTACATAAATTAATAATAAATTCATGGTTTATGGACAGAAAATTAATATAAAATATTAAAGACGAGTTCATGTAAATGTAATTTTACGATGAAATAAATAAGACTCTATGCATAGTAGTAGTTTTAATATATTATTATTATTACACCTCTTGTCTTTGCATGGGAATTACGAGTACAAGATTTGCTTCTTCTTTTTCTTCTTCGTTCGTTTCGAAATTAAGTGGTTATCATCGATTCGATTGCCATGGCACTGAAAGAATATTTTATACTTACATACCTAGGGGGAATTTTAATAAGAAACTTGGTTGCGAGTTGAACGCGTTTTATGTTAACCATAATTATGGTTATGGGGAAGAGTATCAGCGAGTCAAGAGAGCTGCACGATACTTTGTCCATTGGGTATTTTTCGCTAAATTCCGAGGATATAAAAATAACTATTCTCCTTCCCATTATTATATCGATACGAATGTTAATGATGACAATTAAATAAAAATAGTAAATTTTCTATTGTCGAATTGGGTATTTCTAATTGATTACGCAATTGGATATTTAACAATCGTTTTTTTTTTATTTTTTACACCCGAAATAATGCTGTCTCAAATACATAAAATCTAAATTTTTTTAGACTTTTATTAACTTTTCCAATATCTATATCTATAGTGGAAAACACAACAAAAAGGAAATATACGAATGACTTATAATCTTAAGCAAATTTATGGACCTTCTATTTCAATCCAATGTTTAAGCGGTATTTCAAAGCTATTAGACCATTTTGAGAGACTGATTTTTGCAAATCTTCCGGTTAAGTGTTTCTAGCTGCACCAATTACCAAGTTTCGCCTATATGTTCTCCTAACGTAGAATTAATTCATATTTGCAAACATGTTTTTTGATCTGCTTAAAAATTGTTACAATTAATTAAGTAACTGATGGCTAAACACCGGATGTTGGATACAGAGCAAGGTTACTCAATAATTACCCATTCAGGAGAGGTTATAAACAAATTGTGTCCTAAAAAACGACTGTATAACGTCAAAATTCGAAAAATATCATGTTTTATTTTTCATGCTTGACAAAATGTACTTTTATATCTGTTAATTACGTTGAAATTAATTTTTTTTCTCTCCAAGTATACATATAGCATTGTATTAATGTAAAAAGAATCGACTTCATTTGAATATTTTTTAATACAAATTTTCATTTAAGGATAATCTTATATTCTTTACGGAATAAATCAGAGAGTCAACGAAAAAGCTCTCAATTATAAGGAAAAAATGTAGTATAACTCCTATACAGCGTAATTCACGTAACCAGTTCATTAGAAATTATTGCACTTTTTTATTTTATATTTGGAATTGAGTTAATACAGACACAAATGATTTATGTAAAATATTTTCAATGTCATACTATACATTTTAACATCATAATACTTCCGGTTATCCTGGAAATCAAATTAGCTTTCTTATTTCAAATGGAACATCCTATATATTTGCATTTTTGAATTCTAGGCATTAAAATAATTAAATGCTACCTATTAAGTTTCTCTATACCTAATCCTAACCATTTTCTAAAAATGTTGGTTTTTTTTTTTGAAAAATTCTTATTGGAACGATTTTTTTGTATTTAAATTTCTCGGTTCATTTCAAAGTTAGCTTTATCAAACTTTATTGACATGTTAACCACAAGTGACAGATTAAGATGACTATTAAGTATGACGCTGAAAATATTTTACATGATAGTTCGTAATCGTTATTATACCAACCCCAATATATGAAAAATAACTAAAATTGCAAGGGCAAAAATTTCTAATGAACTTGTTACATGAATCACTCTGTATAGGTACCAAATTCTGTGGTCTCAAATCTGAATCGAATACTACACTCACATGCCACCACAAATCAAGGTCTTTGGTAAATTCTTGAATTTCTCTTAATTTCGAGAGAAAAAGTCTTATCCTTAGTAGAAATATCAAAAGTCTTAATTTCTTAGAAATGTTACTCACTATTGGAATTTTTCCTTTTCAAAGTCACATTACCTTTTTACACATTTATCTCAACATTGTTAATAATCGATTTAACTTAATTTTGAGTCGTAATCTTCATCGCTACTTAGGTAGATACGACGAATATGCAGTAGCTACAAGAAGAAACGAGACCGGATGCGGGATCCGTGCATTGAAAAGGAAGCTACGTTGCCGTTAATATGGCCCAATTAAACGTCTTTCCTTCATCTTACACAGTTGTAGAGTAGTTATGGCTCTTTCAGTATGGGTCAATGAGAATATCTCAAAAGTAGACGACAGGTACAGCGAACGATCAGATAGAATTCATCCATTGTTGGGTGTTTTTTATCAATTAATTATCAAGAAATCTCATTATTTCAAGTTATGAGTGACGGGATAAATTGGACTTTTGTGCCTGATTGATCTTAAATTCTTATTTACCGTATGTTGAGTATTACGCAAATCTCATATTCTGCCTCCCACGGCACGACAACAGGTAAACGTGCAGCTCCAACACACCCTCCATAGGTATACCTTTTTGATCGCAATCTGGTCGTGTCGTCATCACTTATCGTACACATTAGAGGGGTGAAGACAACCGACCGGAAATGCAACAGCAGCCACCCGCCGTTCAGGCCGGAAGTCTCGTATGGTCCTGTTTTGAGGCTAAAAGTTGAGACATCACTTAATTTTTTTAGAAAATTAGTTTTTGATAATCCAAACATTCCTCAGTAATAAGGATTTTGATTTTTGACAACTTGTTTTCCTGTTTTGATAAAAGAGAATTGATTTTTAAATGGACTGCACGTGTTTTATCGAAAATTTTGCATTTTGAAACGTCCCGTCCTGACCGTCCAACAACATTTGGTTGAATTGATATTTGGCCTTGGAGTAGAATAGACGGTTACAATTCAAATTATCATTTTCGGTGCACAATTGAATTTTTCAATATTTAAATTTAACATTTTGCAATTCAACGTGTGCGCTTTAACGCTGCTGAATGTTTTGTGCATTAGGTCAGGTCAGATCTGAATGTCTGAGTTGCGAATGATATCTGATTCTGAATTGACTAACTTAGACATACATGTAGCCGCTATTTCCATGAGAATTCAAATTTCCAACAACGATAAATTTGTAGGAATGTTGTTGCTCTTTCCAATCACTTCACGTATCGGCAATCCAATCAGTTATTCAATATTTCGAACCGCCCATTGACCCGAAAAAAGAACAAAATCCCATTTTTTTCTTCACGTAAACTGAAAACTCTCAATATGTACTACGTCACAAAATCGAAAAAGAGTCCCCGGCCAGAGACTAGCCATTCGTTCATTCATTCATTCATAAGTTCGAAAACGTAGTGGAAGGGATCGAGCGCGATTCCGAGGCTAAACATACACCAATTCATAACACAAACTATAGTGCTACGGGTCTGCAGGTGCTCTCCTCCTCGCTCTTAAAAGTACCACCTTTTTTTCGGTCGGTTTCTTCGGTACCACAACGATTTTTTTCTTATTTACACTGAAACGGTTCTTGTTTTGTACTCCAAGTATTTCTCTTTGTGAAAGGATTTTTGATTACTTCTATCCATTGATTTGATTCACCAAAAAACCAAATAGTGTGCGTTTGTGACTTTTTGTGGGAGTGCGAATTTCAAATGGGATTTTAAAGGGCTAATATTTCGAATTATTAGCATGTTAAACGCCTCGGGGCCCCCGTTTTGTGAATTGAAAACATCATGAATGGTGCGAGCCGCCTATTTTAAGCCGACGAACGAAAATAACTTCGCCCAGTGACAAACGTAAAAAGCAATGGACATTTTGAAATTTCGTATTGAGCGAAAAATCATCTCGACAACATGTTGTTCATTAACTTTAATATTACTATTACTTCAGCTCGTGCTCGTTTTTGTTACGGTTTAGTCTTAGTTTTTCTGTGATT
Source organism: Hypothenemus hampei (assembly GCA_013372445.1). Lineage (NCBI taxonomy): Eukaryota > Metazoa > Arthropoda > Insecta > Coleoptera > Curculionidae > Hypothenemus > Hypothenemus hampei. Next base: position 379,306 of record JABRWK010000059.1, read on the forward strand.
TTTTTTCATTTTTATGTTTGTACTTACAATTATCGTTCATAAAGTGTTTGTTGGTGAGTTTCCAGTGGTGTGTTATAGAGAAAATTGTGCTCTAGTCAATGTATATAGACATTTTGAGGCCCTGTAGCGGGATGGGAATAAAAACAATGAAGGCACTCAGTAGGCAGAAAGGTAAGAAAATGGTTTTAAAGGGAGTTTTAGCGTTGTTCCTTTACAGTAATAAATTTTTTGGATTAAGCAAAGACAGAATGTACTTTGTATATTTTTAGTAACTGGTAGTCATTCCATAATTTTCCCAAAGTCCAAATATAAATATCTACGAGATTAGTGGTATACTACTGTAAATCTATTTGCATGATTATATTTTTAATGAAATCGAATATACGGTAAACCAATTTTTACATTTTGGACAGGAAATGTGTGATTGCCTAATCTTATTAATAGGCAACTAGCAAATAAGGAGCGTGTGAAGATGTCTTTAAACGGTAGCGTTAAAAATTAAAACACATAACCAATAAAATCCAATAGAAATAATAGGACTTTCCATTCATGTAAAAGAAAATATTTTTCTTTCGAAAATATCTATATTTTGTTTTAATTCTTTAAATTTATGTTTAAACGAAAGTTTGAATTATAGAAAAAAGTTTATTTTGTAAACTATCTATTTTTTTCCAATCTGTTCCAAAATCGTTTCTTCAATGGCTGTTTTATCGTTGTTGTTAAAGTAAATACACACATTTTTTGTGATATGACTGTTTTTTTTATTTTTTCTCGAACAGATATGGCTTAAGTGATTTTTAATTTGACATAAACGTTTCGACAACACTGCTAAAACTGCGGCCTAAGAGATGAACACAAACGTGGCGAACACATGTTAGGGTCGATCATATTATTATTATCATCATCGTTAATGTGGTGGTTCCGAGTAAAAACGAGAGAAAAAATACCAGGCATGGACCGAATCTGGTTTTGGATCTAATTGGTTATGGCCCCATCAACATAAAAATGTGTTACTTTAATCATTAATAATTTTCAATTCTTTGATATTCCTATTCGAGTAAAGAATTCTAAATAAATAATGAAATAAAAATATCCTCTAATGTTTTTTGCTATCAAATCGCGAGGCATACTTTTTCTTTTAAGTCTTCTCATGAAAAATCTGGAATAACAAATGCTTATATTGCAAAAAATTAATGTTTATTATGCCTTATTTTCAAACTGTACATCAAGTTCTTACTTTTGACGAAAGATTAAAGAGATTTTAGAGATTACTTAAGGTGAAGGTCCTCTGATTATGTGGAAAATCATCCATGAGACCGTTCTATTTTAACTGAGTATCACTGGTTATCTGAAAATAACTCTAATATTTTATATGAAACCCTGTACACAACCGATTACATATAAAAAAATCTTCACTATGATTTGAATTTAAAACATACCAACATGCCTTTAGTAAATTGGCAGTGACATAGTAGGTAGAGTCTAGATTAGTTGATTGCCGGATGTGAACACTTCATCTCATTTTCTTTTGTTTTAGTCATTTTGTCTTTTCTCTACACTTACTGTCCAATTATTTTTCACTGTATTAAAATTACGAAAAAATAGTACTATTTCAAAATACTATTGATATTTAACATGAATAATCGGAAAGTATCAAACTACTAAACAAGATTGTTGTTTGATTAGTTAATTGCATTTGAGACACTTTAATATGTCATCATGTAGTTTAGACGCTCATTCCTAATAGGTTAATTGACAGTAATCTTTGTTTTGTAAAATACCATTACAATAATTTTGTCTAATTATTACCTCTCATGAAGAAGCTCTTCTTCTTCTTTAAACTTATCATTCTAAATTAAAATTTTCCTATAAGAGCGACCCGTATTACGCTGCATACAATACAGATTCTACTTCAATCAATTGATAATAATAAAAAAAAACAAGGCTCTCTTGAAGAAACATGCGTCTATGTACGCTTAGCAAACTCTATTATACTTTAATTTATCGAATTATGTCAATCATTATGTGGTTTGTTTGAAATTGTCCCGTTCTTTCAGTTCTAATTCATTCAAATTTGAATGAGACGGGCTCTTTTTCGAAGTTTTATGGGTAATTTTTCAAATTCATATCACTTAGATTTAATTTTGTCAGAAAAATATCAACCTGCATGGACCAATAGATATATTTGTAAAGGGACAATTATCGGTACCCCACAGTGAAACATTGTGATGGATCCGTTATGGTATGGGATTGTTTTTCTGCTTTTGTTTGAGACCATTACGGTGCAAATATCTTTGAGACAAACGTTTTTTTTGTTGATCCCATTAAAACGATTATGATGGAAAGCAGCATTATCTCGATATTTAAAAAAGACTTGACCTCCTGAAAGTGCAGCATTCTAAGAGCAGTATTTTAATTAAAAGTTTTTAACAAATAAGTAAAAGTTAAAATAAAAAACCGTTTACAAATTATCACCACACACAAACACGTCGACATGACCAGACCATGATGTTGATTTTGAAATTTCCGTTTAACTTCCTGTCCAGAAATAACATCAAAGATGTCGTGCAAAAATGTATTTAACTAAAATAATAGGAAGAAAAAAATATATACTGCCTCCAAGGCAAAACAGAGAAAGCTTCACGTACTTGTTTAGCGAAATCAAGCTACTTAAAAAAAAATAAAAAAGATAGGCCACTTAGCGAGTTTCTTTCGAATCATCTTTGTAATTGTATTTAACCACATACAATTTAAAACATTAACCTGCAAAAATTGAGTTTTATTAACCGCCAAAGGCGCTTCAATAACGTTCCTCCGATAGTACCGAGACTGGAACCACCTGCCCTCTCGCACCCCAAACAACAACCTGCCTTTGCGTGCGCAACTCGTATTACGCTAATAACGATGCGAGTTTAATTAAAAACGGTCCCTTGTTGTACACATTTTAGCCGTTGGGGTATTTTACATGGGACACTTCGATGGTTTTCCCATGCTCAATTGACAAATGGGCACCACATATAAGGGCGACGAATTTCAAGTCAGAACTAATTTATTTTTTCTCTCTGGTTTAATTACTTTTAAACTAATTGAAGTGAGAATTTTTAAATAAAATGAACTCGCCACCTCCTGATTATCGTTTGTTTAAAATGGTCACACTGGTATGGGGAGGGTTTTGGACATTAATTCTTCTTTTTACTGATGATTTTTTTAATTTATACTACATTTTCTGGTTACGAACTCGTTCGTGCTAGACATTAATTGCAATATATTGAAAGTTTAAACAATTTATTTAATATCTGTATGTGGGCTAGTTTAACGACAAAAAAATAATCGTATTTTGTCTGCTCCATCCTCGTCCAATGGTAATAAACATACGGCCAATGCGTGCTAATGAAACACTCAGATTCCATGAATGGTATTATTGACCACGATAATAATAATGTAATAGGAATTTGGACGACAATCGCATACAAAATAAGGTTCAACAAAATGCGCAAGTAGTTCTCTATAAAAAAAAAATTAACCATTGGAACAACAAAGTTAATTTTATTACTTTTCATTTTTGCGATAAATCGGACAACTGTAAAAAAAAAGACCTTTGAATAAACTTAAAAATTTACCAAAACCAGTCTAAAATTGTACCAAGACTGTTTTAATATAAGCAAATTAATATGCATGTGACGTCTATTTGAGTCGGTGAAGTCATGATCACGTCCAGACAAGCATCGATAGTTGCCGAGGTCTGTGGCACGGGTTTTGTACGTGCCAAGCATTGTCTCACGTAAGCATTGACAATGAGAAAAATTGTCGATTCTTGTAAACTACCATTGACCGCCAATTATTCTTCAATAATACACTCGTCTATATCGGTAAGGTAGAAGAATGTTATGTGATGTTCTACCTGTGTTGCTCGTCAGTGTTAATCAGAAAACATGACATTTTTCAGTAGGAATTGCAAATGTTTTTACAAATTAATTACCTACGTTTTGCAACACTAAAAGTGACAAAAATTTCTTCTTTATTGTAACAGTAACGGTCAAATACAACACTCTGTAGATGTGAAGTAAATAAGCTTAATATAATAATAAGAAGATGAACTAACGGCGGAAGTACGTATTTAAAAGTTTAAATTATTATATAATTGAATTTACTCTTTGTAATTGGTAAAATATGTAGAAAAAGGACAGGGTAGAAACAATTTATTTTAATTAGGAGTGAATATTTTTATTTAAACGATTTATATTCTACTTTTTGGTGGTGTTTTTTTTTTATTCAAAATATTTCGTATTAATAAGTTCCAATCAAATCCTATAAATACCGATTTACCAGACATGGAAACGTGAGACTTCTTTCGAAATCTTCTTTTCACATGATTTAAATGAACAACAAATGTTATTTTAATTTACTTTTCTTAAGTTTAATACTGAAATTGTAGTATGTTTAAAGTTTTATTGACTTTTTTCTTTTTTTTTTATTACAGATATACCGACACAGGTGCCCCCCCTGACACCGGGTACTAACAAAACTATGGCGGAGGCGCTCAAGGCGTCTTTTGCTTCATGGGAAAAAGAACAACTTAAATTAAACATAACCAAAGGTAACTACATTAATAGTAGGCCGCGTGTTCTTAGTTTAAACAATTATGCTACCATCACAACAACAAAAAAGCTATACTTAAGTACATATATATACTATAAAAAAATAAAATGTAATATTGTTCGTAATGCGTGAAATGAAAAACCATAATAACCAAGAAGATGAAAGAAGCTTATAATACGTATAACAAATAAGTTTTGAAAGTATTTCAGTGGAAAAACTGAAGTTTAATGTTTTTCTAATTGTTTAAGTACTTCTAAGACCTGTACTTGTCGGACTACCTATTGAATTTATTGACATTTAGGATAATTTTTTTTCTTATACTTCCATAATCCCAAAGCCATAATTTCTATTATGGTAACTCAGGCCAGTAAGGAGATTGTATTTCAGGTAGAACTATGGTATTGCGAAGGCTGAAACAAAGATAAAAAAATTCCTTACCCCGGCGTCTGCAATTTGGGTAGGTTAGCAGTAAAATGTGGCGACAATAGTGACAACGTCGTCACGCTTTTATAAATAATTTATGATGGGTATACTTAAAAAGTGTCTAGTGTTTTTGTCTTATTGTTGTAGAAAATAACAAATACCACGTTTATTTGAAAAGCAACAATACCATATAACAAAACAACAAAAATCTGGTTTTATTTTTATCAAAGATATATAGAATATTGATTAGAAATTGAATGGGTTTATCTACTATTTTCTTGTTTAGCTCGTTTTTTTAAGGCAGTTTTATTGGCTATAAAACAAGGTCCCGATGACAGCTTGCGGTCGCTTTAGCGACTGTTAACAGCGATGCGAAGTGAAAAATCAAAGCTGTTTGCCATTATTTTTCTCAGCCTTTTTGCCATTTAACCGGTTTTCGATTTAAACTGAATGAATATCTTATATTACATAATAGCCTAACGGTTTATTGCATTTTATTAGAAAATTTTCCTTGTGTCAAGAAATTTTTTAAAATTTGGTTCTTTCATATCGATAACTGTTTAATGAAGAACGCAACTGGAACCTTAAAAGCCATTGAAGCGTGAACGATTGACAGCAAAAATTTGTTTATTCCCAGATTAATTAACGCTTATTAACAGGTAACGATTCAAGAACTAGATTCGTTCGGTTGGTAATAATGTGGTGTAATTATAGGACCATGGGTATCGAGTTTGATGAATCATTATGTTAGGAGCCTGGAGCCCTGTCTACAGTTCTCATGTTAATTGCAAAATAATTAATAATGAAGGCATATCTAACAATTTTTCCAAAATTAGAATATTTTAATTGGAGGCTTTCGAAATTCCTTTGATAATGATAACACCAGCTCAAGCATTACCTTCTAATGCCTCTGTAAAGAGTGCAAAGACACATGACATTTGCTTGAAGGAAACTGCGGATAACAGGGAAGACATTCAAACTTTAAAGGTGATAAAGTTGTACCATTATACATGCAATGATAGAATCCAAAATGCCAACTTGGAAGTCTTAACGCTCTGACCTGACCGACCAACATCCTAAACTCATTCTTATATCAGGCTCTAGAAATAAAAACCCCAACAGATCTCTTCCAGTTGGCATGTAGTTCACGTTATTTTAGTCTCATTTGAAAGATATCCACTAATGTCCATTGCAACCTCTCATCTGAGTTTATTCAATGTCAATTTATGCATTAACCAGTCCTAATTCGACTATATCTGTCCATCGTGCCTGTCCAAAATGGCAACTGGGCTTGTATTATTGTATTGTTTGAAAATTGCATACGAGCGTAATACTCTTGCAGACAATAAAAATCGTTATTATTGTTTCATTATTTATGTTATGGTCGGTGAGCTTTAACAACTCTTCCAGTGTCGACGACATGTTTCTTTAAGGAAAAAATGTTTTATTGTTCTTCTTTAGGTAGTCAAAACGAATTAATAAAAAAAATAACATTAATATTTAGACAGAAATAAAAAGATGTAACTGATTGTGAGAAATCAGTACAGGAATGTAGCAAGTTATAAGTCTCTCAGAAATAATTATGTACATTTTTTTCCTAACTAATGCAAAACACATGAAATGACATTTTGTTATGCAATATTAAAGACATTCATAAATCATTCCCATTTACATACAGAATACAGACTCTTTGGGAGCCTTTGATGTACTTATTTGCGCTTCAATTCAATGTGTCATCAGCCACTCAGACAGACAACCTGAAAATAGGAATAAGCAGAGGAGAGGGCTTTACGAGGAAGGCAATTTAAAAGCAGAACAAAGAGCGAGCACAGCACCCAGCGAACAGAATAAAAAAAATTCGACGCAATTCTGGGTCGTGGGCGGATTGACGATGCCTGCAATTGGCGATCACTGGACCGCGAGAGGGCTGACGCTCTATCAAAGTAAAATTCTCCATATTGAAATGTTAAATGAAAACAATGGCCGACGCGAACGGACAATGAAATCCGTTCACGGTCCCGTAGATTTCGAATTTCGTCAATGTTTCGTTGCGGTTTTAATCAATTTTTCTATTTTTCTCTTTCCACGTTTTTGCATTACGATTTTCGGCATAACTAGTAGAATACTTTGATCTCGCCGAAAGTCTAACAAAAGTCATTTCTTATTATGGGTCCACATTAAACCGATAAAACAGCAATATAATCTTTTTTTAACAACTACTCAATTGCATTTACACAAACTCCCAATACCTAAATACTCAATAGTTTTTGCAATGGATCCTTTCATGTTTTAACCATGTTTTGTACTTTCTTGAAATAGAACCTCAGGTTGTTATCCGTTTCTTCGGTTTGTTACGCTGTAAAACTTTTGACATTTAACTCATGTTATATTTTTATTGGGAGTTTACGCAATTAGTGAGATTGAACGAATTTGAACACCCACTCGTTCATTTTACAATTACCTTTGAAATTGTATTTTGCTCATTTAAAATAAATATTTTATTTCTAACTTTTCAGTTGACAGAAAAATATACTGAATAACGGTTTACACAGTTGGGTATAACTAATTTTCATTGTTGTTCAAACATCTAAAAATTCTCCAATTTTATTGTATTATGGTACTTAATTACAAACTGGAGATCAACTGTGAGGTAAATGGTCAACAACGGATGCAGAATCGTTACACATTGTTGGTTTTCAATAGCAAACGGATATTTTTCCCTCTTGCGTGCGATCATTTCCGGCATCATCATCACATATCGTTTCTCTCTGATCTATAACAAAAACCGTTCTCCCAAAAATGCGATTTCTACCTTTTATTGTTAATTAATCCATCCTTGAATTTTCTAGACAATCCATGATGAATCCACATCCATAACGTAATTATGATTTTTTAATCGCGAAAATATCAATTCCTAAGTAACTCATATAGTATGTGTACAGGTTTTACCGTGACCCAGAACATTTCCTTTAAAAACGAATTGCACCAACAAAAGACCGTTTTGACCCAATTGCACTCCCGAGGGTCGATTTCCATTTTTTTTTTTAATTTTTGTAACAATGAGATCACCTTTTAAACGACCCAAACGCCTGACTTAACATAAATTACAATCGAGTTCCATCAGTTTTAATATTTTTAAGTTGCAGAACTGAAAATTTTACGCTCATTGATTACGGAATTGCTCAATTTTTCGTAATTTTTTACACATCAATTACTACTGTATTTGATAACGATAACAATAGATTTCCATCATATTCCAGATCCCCGTCAATGGTCCGAAAATCATGTTGCCCATTGGCTACAATGGGCCGCCAAGGAATTCTCCTTGGAGTGCAGTCCTTTGCATCAGTTTCGCATGAAGGGAAAAGATATTTGCGCCATGGGCAAGGAGGCATTTCAGGCTCGTGCTCCAGCTTTTGTCGGCGACATCTTGTGGGAACATTTGGAAATATTGCAAAAAGGTATTCATTAACTTCTTTTATTCAGAACTGTTAAATAATTTTTTTTTAATTGCTGTAGATGTCGAAAAGGAGAGAACGCTATCCATTTCCAATACGATTTACGATAGTATTTGCGTCCCGGAAATTCCCTCTTACATCGACTACACCCAGGCGCCAGTGATAAATCCTGCCGATGACAGGAAACCAGTTCCTTTAACCACGGGCACACCACCACCTCCGACCAACAACCATTCCTCTGGGTCGGCGCAATCAGGACCCAATAACAATTTCCTGCACGACGGTAAGTTATCCACAAGTTTCTTTTCCATTTCAATCTACGAACAAGCGATTATATCTTCGCGTCATTGACGCAAAATACAGTTATGCTATTTATTAGATCTTGAGCTTCACTTCTATGAGCTAAATCGCCGTCCAATAAAATTTCAATCAAAAAAGTTGATGAACGGTATGTCCATTTTGACACGCCCCGTATATGGAACGACATTTTCAAGGCTAATCTTGGAATGAGCAAAAATTATTGCATAATTAAGACGGTCACGGCATATAAACGCGAAAGTCGTTATTACCTAATTTAGGTTAAGTTAATAACATTAGAACATCTTTGTTTGATGGCATGTACGTTGTTATCGTAAGAGGTGGTCTCCATTTTTCGGTTTGCCAACGTTAATAATCGTTGTTATTGCTTATTTAGGTCCCGTTTAATGCATCGCCGCGAAAGTGATTTTATGCAAACTTATCGGTTCATGATGAATCATATATTAATTAGTGTTTCGCATTATTTATTGGTCTGATTTCGGTCATGTGACCCCCAGAGAACAGTTAGTTGTAGATTATAACGGCCGGTAGGGGTGTAATTACGTTGAAAACACGTTTTAACATCGTTGTAGGTATATATGGCCAAGAAATGAACAGTTATATGCTTCTGGCACGCATTTGATTCATCATAAAATTACATTACAGTTTCTACTGTCTTTACTACGACGGCGCTCATTTTCATTCATAAGGACCACTTCCTGCGTAGTCGGGACATACAAACGATCAATCACTCGTAAAATAAGTGGCCAGACAATTCTATGATCGAAAAATTTAACTTCATTTTATTTGGTTGTCCACTTTTTTGTCAAATTCACGTTGTTTTATAAGAAATCTTCAATATTTAAATGTAAAATTTTGAAAATGTGACAAAAAAATTACAACAGCCAATTAGACCAGGAACCTTTTCAAAATTATGAAATTTAGTTCTTCTAAAGTAGTTTCGATATTGAAATCACCGAAACGAAAACAAAAAAAAAATGAAAACTGGGTTAAACGCCCAGGAGCAAAACGAGGATGAAGGATGAGTTTGATAGTGAAAGCCAGATAAAGAAATATTACACACACACATACACACACAACGTTGCTGCAAAACTTCTAGACATGCCTCGCTACCCTCCTAACAATGCTAATGTTTGTTGTTGTTGTTCATGGTTTATTCTTCGTTTTTTCATTCTTGTGTTGCGCGAAGATCTTCTTCGTTGTCGTTCCTTTCGGTTAAGTGTATAACACACTATCAAATAAGTGTTTTTTTTTTATAATCCAATCGATTAGTTTTGTTTTTTTCTTGTGGCCAGCGGTTTCATGTTTCAATGGTCCCGGATTTTTTCCAATTTAGGATGGCAATTATATTAAAAGGTGAGCATATAAAGCAAATTTACGTCAATCACGGAATTTTTTCAATTTTCCATAATACAGTTTCTTTTCATTTTTCAAAATTTTAAATAAAATTTTTGAGATTGAAATAATTGACTTCATAAAATTCCATTAAACACCCATTAAACAACAACCATTTCAAGTTATTTAAACGCAAACCAAACCGGGAGAGGGTAGAAGTAAAAGACGACGTTCATTTGTTCATCGTCATCAAACAACCCAGTTGTGTTCTTTCTTCAACTTCAACAGCCCTCCACATCGAGCTGAATTCATGAATGAAGTGCCCTGTTTAGTGTGGTAATAAAAACAAGTGGCCGTGATTCGGTCGCACGTGTTCCCCCGAAGGAACCCCTCTTTCTGCTGTTGCTGCTGACATATGAGCACCACTTCCCGTGCTTTCACAGTATGTCGAGATGGGATGGGGTAATGCCTTCGAGGGGTTGGATTTCACAAGGAATATTTCTTGATTCCTATATACAGGGCGATACTATTGAAGGCCTACTATGTTTTTTTGCTCATCATTTTTCAAAGATCTGAGTCGGCTAAACGAAACGAAGATACACACACGGTGTAAAATTTTCAAAGGAAGCTAACAGTACATATAATAGGTCGATTTTTAGGGTCCCAGGGGTTCGCGAAAACTTCTTCGGTTACCCCTCCCGGTAAGAAAATGGCGCACGTGGTATTTCGGAAGACATTATTGGTGTGTTATTTGTATAGACACCACTAAAGGTAAAAGAACGGAAATGGGTGTGACGACGAGAGTGGGATCACCTTAAGTAAAAAAAAAAGTGGTAGTCCATATGGCGTATCGCATCGTGCAATTATAATTTTGGGAATTCGAATCGAATATAAAAGCTAAAGAAGAATGGAGGAGGGCTTATCTAGTGTGGTAGGACTTGAAAAACTTGATTTTGTCCCATGGTAGACAGTTGGTGCGTGTGACAAACAGTCCCAAGCCGTTCAAAATGGTGTATGTATTTTAATATAGGTATATGTATAATTCGTACCTATGAGTAGAAATTGAAAAACGACATTCAGTTTTTATCGAGAAAAACACTATGTACATATTTAAAAATAATTTCCTATTTAGCTTTGCTGTTTTAAACACCCTCACTGGAAAACAAATACAATAATAATCTAATTTTCTCCCCCATACATCCGTAATTAACCCTTCGTCTAACCATTGCTAAATATTATCTGGTTAGACATTCTAACACTCACGAAAGATTGTCGCTAATAGATTGACATTTGTTTCAATTATCTCCTAATTAAGTTAAACAAGTAAATAACACCCCATGTCCATTTCGACCCAGAGACCCGCTCATTCAGATAAGACATATAATCTGTTTGTTTTAAACACCACTTTCAGTCTGTTTCAAATAGATATCGGTAACTTTTATCAGAACATTCGTTTCTTTCAAGTTTTTGTTTTTAACGAAAAAGAGCTGTCAGTGATTAACTTAAACAAACAAATGGACATGATTTAGAGTTATAAGAATAAATTTCAAAATACAGTTAATATTAAATTCAAATAGTAGCGATTAATAAAGATTCATTGCACTTAAGCGAATTTACGATATCCTTAACGGTCACTTGAAATATTTAATTTAATAGCGAAAATTACATTATGTGGAAGCTCTTATATGGTACCCACCATTGTCGTAGGTACGTCAATGAACGATCAGGGCACAGGATGCGATTTGTTAATGGTTCCGTCTCTCGTACGCTCTCGCTCCTTCTCTCGGTACCACTAGGCGGTTTATTTATGTTCGGTAATTATTATTAAGAGGTGATCGGCCAGAGATCTCGAACGTTCAGAGGAAATGCTTCATTTTCAGCTCGCAATAGAATTCTTATCGTTGCAGGTCGCGTTGTACGAAGAAGGTAGAGCTTTTTAATAGTTCCTGCATTTTAGGGAATAGCATTAACATCCGCCACTGCGGCATTACATCCCAAACAAACTGGACTGTAAGAAATCTTGTTTTCACTTTTTTTAAACCACTTTAATGTCTGATTCATTAAAAATTGTGATTGCAATAATTAACCCATGTTAGTGTCGTTTAAAAATGCTGCGTTGCAGCTTTAATGTGAGCATTAAACTCGATTTTGTTGTTCTGTTTTTGATCTCTCATCTGATTAGACATTAGATCTAACAAATAAATCATAAAGAAATTGTTGGCGGTTTATGGTCGCTTTTTGCAGGAAGCGTGGCAAAAAATGGTGAAAATGCTGCTCTGTTCTACGGTTTACATTGCACAGCTCCAATCTAAGAACAACACCTGAAAGGATGTAAGGTTATTTTATAAAACAACCCGGAATATTTATGCAAACGGGTATATTTGTTTTGAATATCATGAAAAAGCAATGCTTATGATTAGTGGTTTTGAGTCGCTTTGCCTAGCATACCGAATCAAAGTTGAGAAACAGTTTAAAAAAAATGTAGTAGAGATACAATAAACTTACATTTAATAGCGTAATTATTATTTTCGAAAATCTCTAGAACTCTTCTTTTCACTGAATTGTGTATTATAAATATGTAATTTAATTAGCTAGCTAGTAGCTATAGCGTTCCACGCCAATTCAGTGACCTCAAAGAGTTCTACGCCATTAAATATAATTTTAGGGATGTTCAAAACCGATTTTTTGTTCCACAACCTATCCCATGGATTTAAATAGAAATAAAACTTATTTTCTTGGAAAAATAATACCTACGATATTTCATTTTAATTCAGATCAGTTTAAATAATCACATAAAAATTAAAAACAGACAATCAGATATTACTCTGACAGAGGGAAGAAGAGATTTTTTTAAAAGATTTTTTTTTCTAAAGAGCCACTATCGTTTAGATGTTTTCGAATAGTATGAATATCGATATTATCATCATGTAGTTCGTTCAGTTTTAATACGAATAAAAAATGGATTTTTAAGTGTAAGATTCTTAAATTTTTCTGTTAGATTTGAATTTTTTTCTTTTAGTTTTCAGGGTTTTTCGGTGTCTTATTCGAAATTCTCGAAGACAAATCAGCTTAAATATTTTACATATTGTCATTCAATTTAAATTTAATTGCTGAACTATTGTCATTCATACCGCTCCGATATTGTGATTTTAAAAATTACTTCTGGAAAAGTCGTTATTACAAATTTTTAAAATACTACCTGAAGTACGGGAAAAGCTTTCATAAGATTATTAAACAACATTATAACAAAGCTGTGCGCCCTATAGACGCTAATTTGCTAATTTTACGCCAATTCATCTCTGCGGACGATATCTGAATCGACCACTAGACTTCCAAACAATTCAAACAATGAACAATGAAAACCGAACCAGTTTCAATGACGGTGTAAACTATTATCAGGAAAGGAAGAAGCAACCATATTTTCAGATGATAAAGACTTAATTTTCAATTGTATACAAAAACGTAATATTTTGTTTTTGACTTTTTTTTTTATTCACAATTTTTATATTGGTTATTTGCATATTTAAACATTTATCGTGTGAAATTAGTTCAGAATGGATGTATAATTGTTAAACATACGTTACACCCCTTATTTTAGAAGAGGAATTAATTATTTATTTGTTTTTTAGTCGGGTGCGCGAGATGTTATCGGCCATGTTTCCTGCTACAAAACGGAAATCGGATTTTCTATGTTATTTTGTATTGTTTAAAGGTGTCCCCAGAGTTTTCGTGTCAGAGTACTGATTTCAAACAACGGCAACAATATTCATTTGATAATTGTTGTCAAGATCGCATTTTTTTTTCAACGTAGATACATAAATATTCCCACAGTCACATAACACAACACAAACGCGTATAATTATTTTAATAAACGTGCTCATTTTCGATACCTTTCCCGATCGTTATTAAACCTTAATTTTATAATATTGAAGGATTGTTCGCAACAACAACAACAAAAACCTAATTAGACATTTTGATATACAACCACTTACTGTAATGTTAACAACAGGATGTTGCTCGTAAAATTTTGCAATGTTGTTGACACGCCGTTTACAGTCAAATATCCGAATTTTCTCTGTATATGTAGGTATGATGTTATTTTTTCTTTATTGACAACATACAGTCATGAAATATCCGTTTTACTTTTACCAATCGAACCTATTTTCTCACGTTATCGTTAACCAAATACCACTAATGCAAATTAACAGGACATAATTGATTAATATTCTTTCACAGATTCTTTATATTTTATTCTTAAAAAAATAACACTTCCAAGTAAACNAGCTTTTAGACTAATTTTTAAATCCAACTGAAAATTTATAAGATGGATATTGTAAAAGAGATTTAGGTAAACAGGTTTAGTCTACATTGGATCTTTGAAATGAAAAATCGATTTTTTTGCAAATATATTTCGAAATAACTTTATCAACTTTGTATAAGAATAACTTTTACTCATAACTGGAATATTTACAACGTCATATCCTTGATTAATCAAATTGACTGGACCCAGATCACCTATCAGTCTTCTCCATTGGCACCCTTATAAATAATTGAAAACATAATCATTTTCATGATACGCAAACATTATCATCCTGGCTTCGCCGAATGTTTTTTCCATAACACATCACAAGTTTATGGCGAATAATGGCTTCCGCCATTTGAACAAACAACACGTTCAATATACGGCTAAAATAAACTTTAAAAGTATTTTAGATCTTTTGTAAATTTCAAATTTTAGTCGATGGTGAACTTTTGCAAAAATATTACGCGTCCATAGCACCGTAAACGTAAAGTGCGATTTTCACAATTTCGAAATAATGAATGTGTTTGTTGTAAAACGTAGGTATTATTCTGTATATTTGTTACTTGAATTAAGAAATTTGCTGATAATTGTTTAATTCTTTTAACAGATTTTTATTTTTGAGACGATAAACGAATTCTAAATAAGTAGTCTTGTGATGTGTTGCTAGTTTCAAGATACTCTCTTGTACCTAGAAATTCAAAATGTTTGGATTTTGCTCATTGAATACTTTATGTTTTTTATCTATATCCGAATGATGTTTCTCTGATAATGATGATCCCCCAAAAAAATAGGCGGTTCATTCGAGGCGAGTTCCCCCCTTCGAAGATGACCCATTCCCCGAAACCGCTCCACATTCGATTGGCTCGTTAAGGTCACGCCTCTCACGGCATATCGTCGCAGCGCCTGGTGAAGCTGCGTCCGCCCATCGATGACGCTAACCTATGCGGTTCCTCTCATACATTCTCTAACTATGCTAATCGACTACGGTTTTTTTGTACGTCATCATTTCAATTACTATGTAGATACTGGCACAGTATTGGCAATCTTGCACTATCCCATTTAGATTCATTGTATATACGATGAATAAAAAATACAAACCCCATGCCTTTATGTCATAATAGTTTAACGGCATTGGCTGGGATATATCTTTCTCATCAATGTGTTTTGTATTTTCTTCTCTGTAATTGAAAAGTTAAGTTGAACGCCAGTATTCCATAAGTCTGTTAAATCAAAAAAACAATTCGATGTTCAATTTGGTTTTCAGGCACCGGCCGATTCAGTGAAACCACTGGCTATGGTGAAGCGTACGGCAGCCCTTATCAAGAAGGCTCTCCATACCATACGGTACCCAGTGGCGGTTCGAGTGGTTCTGAACAATGGGGACACACTCCTAGCCACGAAATGGCGATGGGCGGTCACGCACCACCCGCGCACCATCCTGACACCAAACCTACCATGTTGCAAAACGGCATGTTAGCGGGATATGCGAACAATCCTCCTGGAAGTGGTCACTGCTTTACAGGTAGGTTCAATTATACAGAATGAGCTACCCTTAAGTCACGAAATTTCCTAGCTGAGCCAAGAGGTATTTATTTCAATTTTGAGATATATATGTATACATACAGACCAATTAGAGCCACCTTTTTAAATTATTTTCGAAATATGCAGTTGATCTCAAATACCTACATGTTATTTGTTAAAGTTTTAATTTTTTGAATGATACTCTCAGATTATTGCGTAATTTTTTTAGTTCTAATAAAGGTAAGTTCGGCTCAGGTTTATGGCATCTAACTCTAATAGTGTTTGACATAATTCACTTCATCTTAATATGCAAGAAAATATAAAATATCAAGACTCAAGTTATTAAATTAAACGTTATACGACAATTATTAACTTAAGTAAGAAGCAATAATAAAACAAATTTTCTTTTGCAATTTTTAGTTATTACAATATACCGGGTGTACTCAAAGTAGTATCAAATTCTTATAAGTTTTAACCATTTAATAACTTATTTAATTTAAATGGGATACCCAATATTTTGTGTTGATCATTAGATGTAAACTTTAGTTGTCTCTCAAACATCATTAGAGTTACCTATACCTAGTTCGATTGATTCTTCTGAAAAATACACATTTAAAAAAAAACGCGTAAATACTGTACTTCAATATTATACAATATAAATTGTTCGAAAGATCCCTGGAATTTTAACATTATGTTTGTTTTATCATTTTTTTAGATCTATTCCATTAAGAAAAAAAAACGTTTTTCTTTCGTATTTTTTTGTTGTTTAATCGAAACGGTTTCCCAAAGAAACAAGTGTTAGTATGATTTTTGTTCTTAGTGAATTTCTAAAAAAATAGTATGCCAACATTTCCAATTAAACTGAAAAGTTGCCATATTCTAAGCATCTTAATAGACAAGTTTTTGAAAGGTTGTTAGCATATTTTAAAGAAAAGGGGATATATTCAGTATAAAAAGTCCAATAGATAGATAGTGAAGAAAATTTTTGCAGTTTATACCTTTAAAAAACCCTTAAATACAAAAATCGTTTTTAACTTAATTTAACAGTCAAACCATTTTACTTTATTATATCAGAAAAGAATTTAGGTAGGCGAACTGTCCAGAGGGGGGGGGGGACAATACTTAAATGCCTTCGTACCGCAGTCAAAACTAAATAACCAAACTACTTACTCCCACAATTTTATAGTTATAGTAACGATATTGTATGACAAAACTGTAGTCAAGTTACGTTTACGTTTCTTTCAAAACGAGTCGAACTAGATACTTATAGAGCATCCTAATGATGTTCAATAGATACTGATAAGTTACATCTAACAATAGTACAAAATACCGAGTATTCCACTTAAATTAAACAAGTTATTATCTATGAATTACAAGAATTCGATACTATTTTTAGGACACCCTGGATATTTTAGTAACTGTTTTAAAATTGGGAGAGGAAATTAGATTCATATGTAAATCTTGATGTAAATTTTGTCTTAAATACAATGTTGAACATTACCTTATATTTTGATATAATATGATTTAAATAAAAAACCTTTACTGTTAGATGCCATAAAGCTTAGTCATACTTTTTTTTATTTTAATACAATTTTAAACAAATATTTGTGGGTGAGATACTCCATATACTTCGAAAATAATTTAAAAATGTAACTACAGTTCGTCCGTACACGTCTTAAGATTGAAACGAGTAAAAAATCTATTGGCCTAACTAAGAAGTTCTATATTGCATGAGGTGATACTCTATATACAGGATGATTCACAACTTATCTATAAAAAGAAATTTGGAGTGTTCCAAGGGTTCATACAAACATATTTGTGCCAAAAAATCGAAAGAGCACTTCGAATATCAATTAAAAATAAGGAACTGTGTAGTACTGAAAATTGGTCGACTGTAAAACCTAAACATAATGAAATAAGGTATTTGTCAAAGTACATGACCTCGACCAACCTAAAGGGATTCCGCAAAGAAATGTCTTTCACATTTATAAATATTACAGTCGCCCAGTTACACATTGCTTGTAAATGATTAAATTTACAAGCACCCTGTATACAGGGTGATACACAACTTATTTATAAAATTTCAGGGGTAAATGCGTTATGAAATCCCAAGTCGATTTTCTGAGAAATTTTTTTGGAAAATCCTTATACATAGTTTCTGTGAAAAAAATGATTAAAGTTTAACCACTTACAAGCAATGTATAACTAGGCGACTGTAATATTTACAAATATGAAAGAAATTTTTTTGCGGAATCCCTTTTAGTTTGGCCTGGATCATGTACCTACTTTGACAAATACCTTATTTCATTATTTTTAGGTTTTACAGTCGACCAATTTTCAGTATCGTACAGTTCCTTATTTTTTATTGATTTTCGAAGTGCCCTTTTCGATTTTTTTTTTGTACAAATGTGATTGTATGAACCCCCGAAATACTCCAATTTTTTTTATACATAAGTTGTGAATCATCCTGTATACATATAGAGAATTTACCTTTACATTAAATATTACCGAAGTCACATTAACAATAACATATTTGTTAAATTTGTTAGATGGAACTCAATGTTCAAAATTTTGAATATTTCATGTGTTGTTTTATAGGATCTGGACGTTATAATGATGGATACAGCGAAATTTATGGGTCCTATGAGGGTTCTCCGTTCCAAACTGTGCCCGGTGGTGGAAGCAATAACTCTGCTCCAGACCAATGGGCGCATAATCACGACCTGACATTGGCCGCTCATCATCCGCATTCGCATCCCGCGTTTTTGTCATCGGGACTAGTGAATAGGGATGGATTAGCTGGTTTACCCCAGGATACCAAACCCATGATCCAGAATGGCATGATCGCTGGATATCCCAATAATACGAGCGCCGGACCGTGCTTTACTGGTAAACATTATTTTCTATCAACTATTCATACTGGTTTCCCCTCAATGGGCAAATCTGATCTAGTTATTTCTGCATGGAATTACAGAGTGATTTTTGTTTAGGGTCTGGACCTATTCAACTATGGCAATTTTTATTAGAATTGTTAACTGACAAGTCCTGCCAAGGATTTATTTCCTGGACTGGAGATGGATGGGAGTTTAAACTTACGGATCCAGACGAGGTACTTAATTTAATATAACTAAAAATTTTATGTTAGGGTTTCATAATCTTCAGGTGGCTCGAAGATGGGGTATCAGAAAAAATAAGCCAAAAATGAATTATGAGAAACTTTCCAGAGGACTACGGTATTACTATGACAAAAATATTATCCACAAGACTGCTGGCAAACGATATGTGTACCGCTTTGTGTGCGATTTGCAAACGTTATTAGGGTAGATTGAATTATTTTACAGTCGTAATAAAAAAAATTAAATGAAACGTTTGCAGATACAGTCCAGAAGAGTTGCACGCAATGGTAGATCTCAAACCAGAAAAGAAAGAAGATGACTGAATGGCAATAACGAATAAAGAAACGTTTATCTTCCTGCGCAGACAATAAAAAAAATAGTAGTTATATTTCAAATTTACAATAAACGCAATGGATTGGTGTCTAAAAATGTTAGTTGCAATGAAATTTTTTAACGAAATGTTACGTGTACCCTGTATTTTCATCTGTTGTTGAACTAATAAAGTCTGCCAACGTGTTGACGTATATAATTATAAGATTACAGGTCACTGGAAGTGATTTTTTTACCAAAAAAAAACAATGTCAAGTAAATATTAGCTTCTTTTAACTTTTGCTTGAGCAAAATTTAAAAATTCATAAACCGAATGTATCAATTTTCTTAATGAAAAGTGTAATGCATAAAGTAACACTCCATTGTTAAATTTTCATGCAAATTATGACAAACCACAGAAGGATTTAGTTTAATCTAATTTCTGTAAATATAAATGTTAATTGTGATAAGCCTATTAAATCATAGTAGTTAACAAAAAAATGTTTATAATATGTATTAAAAAACAAAAGAATATTGGACTCTTTAGGGGGTTAAACCACCCAGTGCATAAGTATTTTTATATTGGATGTCTTTCCTGTTAAAGAGGATTATTTATAATTTTATAAGTTTCTTTTTTGTTCGATTAATTAGCATGCTGTTAATTGACTTTAATGTGCCTTAAAGTTTGAATATGTCATATTAAAAATCTATTATTACTGTAACGTATAATTTCATAAAAATTATGTATGCCTTTCAACAACAACAACAGCCAGTTCCAAATATGCTAAATAAAACTTAATAACGTGCTAATTAATTATTTTTTTTTAATTTTGTGGTCTCAGTTTTTAGGTTTTAAATTAAGTTATTTTTAATACAACACATACGAAAATATAGCAAGAGTCTCGTTCTAGGGATCAAGCAATTGCTTTATTTTTGTTTGTTGGATTATTCCTATATTATAATTACTGTATTAATTAAAAAAAAAAAGTTCAATAATTATCGCCTTTTTCTTTTTCTAACACTTGACAGTGATCTTAACAGAGAGTAATCTGTTAAACATTGCATTAACAAATTTCCATAGATATATTGAATATATCGTGAGCGTACAAATAGAATCATGTAAGTCCATAAAAGTTAATTGTGAGAAAATCGCACGGATCTGACCTATTATGTTAATATCGACATTGACATTTCAGTTTTCAAATATCATTCCCTAAATTTTTGTATATTCAACATATTATACGTGGTTACAGAGTTCTAACGATTTTTAATCATAGTAAATGGTTCTGAACAGAGACAACAATTGTTGTCTCTGGTTCTGAATAAGTATTTTTAACATCTCATGTGCATATCAGCGACAATCAACGACACTTTCTGGGGGTATTAGTCCTACCCCTAGAAAATAAATACTGTTGGCCAAGCTGTGGTATTTTTATTGGTTCCAAAAAAAACAAAGGCAGCTAAATTTGAAATTTTTAGTTGTTATTATAACATTACCATAGTTTCGATATTTATTTGAAAAAATTAAATAAAATAACAAGATGAGAGAAATTGTGCACATCCAAGCTGGGCAATGTGGAAACCAAATTGGCGCAAAAGTAAGAATTATTAATAATTTAATATTCATATTAGTAAATTAATATTTAAACGTATCGTTTTAGTTTTGGGAAGTTATTTCCGATGAACACGGCATTGATCCCACCGGAACCTATCATGGGGATTCGGACTTACAATTAGAAAGAATTAATGTCTATTACAATGAAGCTACCGGTGGAAAATATGTGCCCCGCGCCGTGTTAGTAGACCTCGAACCCGGTACCATGGATTCCGTCCGATCTGGTCCATTTGGACAAATATTCAGGCCGGATAACTTTGTTTTTGGACAAAGTGGGGCTGGAAATAACTGGGCCAAAGGCCATTATACAGAAGGTGCCGAACTGGTAGATTCTGTTTTAGATGTAGTGAGAAAAGAGGCTGAGGGATGCGATTGCATGCAAGGATTCCAAATGACACACTCACTTGGAGGCGGTACTGGTTCTGGATTAGGTACATTACTAATATCAAAGATCAGAGAAGAATATCCTGACAGAATCATGAACACCTTCTCCGTGGTACCATCCCCCAAAGTATCAGACACAGTAGTAGAACCCTATAATGCCACTCTTTCCGTTCATCAGTTAGTGGAAAACACCGATGAAACCTACTGTATTGATAACGAAGCCCTATATGATATTTGCTTCAGAACTTTGAAACTTACCACACCAACTTATGGAGACCTAAATCATTTAGTATCTGCGACAATGTCAGGAGTCACTACTTGTTTGCGTTTCCCCGGCCAGCTGAATTCAGATCTAAGAAAGCTCGCCGTAAACATGGTCCCGTTTCCAAGATTGCACTTTTTCATGCCCGGCTTTGCTCCTTTGACCTCAAGAGGCAGTCAACAATATCGCGCCCTCACCGTTCCAGAATTAGTTCTGCAGATGTTTGATGCCAAAAATATGATGGCCGCCTGCGATCCTCGACACGGCAGATATTTGACGGTTGCCGCAATATTTAGAGGTAGAATGTCAATGAAAGAAGTAGACGAACAGATGTTAAATATTCAAAATAAAAACAGCAGTTATTTTGTCGAATGGATTCCGAATAACGTAAAAACAGCCGTTTGCGACATACCACCAAGAGGATTAAAAATGTCGGCCACCTTTATAGGAAATTCGACTTGTATCCAGGAATTATTTAAAAGAATCTCTGAACAGTTTACCGCAATGTTTAGACGAAAGGCGTTTCTGCACTGGTACACGGGCGAGGGTATGGATGAAATGGAATTTACTGAAGCGGAAAGCAACATGAACGATTTGGTATCCGAATATCAACAATACCAGGACGCTACTGCTGAAGAGGAAGGTGAATTTGATGAGGAGGAGGAAGCTGATGAGGGAGAAAATTAAAAGTGTTTTTTGACTTAATACCTTTAAAAATATAATTTAAAGAAATATATACTCTGGCATAATGCCAAATTTTCAAGAATTTTAGTGATCGTGTTCTGGAAATATTGTCCGATTTGCTAATATAACAATCTTTGTATTATTAAAAAAATCAAGTTTCTTATTTACTGTCTTTATTATTAAACTTTGGTAACATAAGTCTTTAAATGCGTGAGTTACATTATTTGAATAAATAGTTGTCAAAAAGGCAAATATATACAGTCTGGTCAATAGAAAATAGAAATAATAAAAGTGAAAAACAAACAGTTCAAAAAACCTGAACAATGCATAACTACTGGCTATAATAGGAAATATTTACTCATTAGCGTTACAATTCGTAGTGAACTTATTATGAATTGAACTCTAAAAGAGGAAAAAATAAAATGCTATTAATACGAAGCATTTGCATAACATTGAATATCTTATAAAAATAAGTTTTTCTCCACAACAAATGCTTATTTTTATAATGGGTACAAAATGGTGACCCATATAATAGAAAATATGGCAAAAAAAATCAATCTCTTATTAGCCAAATAACACTGAAACACTCATATATTATGGTAAGGGAGAATCGTCGTCATCGTCATCGATATCACGCCCAATCATGAATTCGTCATAATTTCTATTTCTTTGAGGTAATTTCTCCCTTATCCATTTAAACAAATCGAACTTCTTATTTACATAAATAATGCATATCACAATTGTAATTAAAATTAATGGAATGATGATTCCCGCTGCCAGAGAACCATTTCCCTGATTATCGACTAAACTGGAATACTTAGATTTTGATACAGCCGTTTCCACGCAATCTCCATTTATATTTTCGTATTTGGGCCGACACACGCAAACTTGCAACTTGTCGTCGCACAATTCAGTGGCACTCAAGCAATTTTCGTCATTGATCACTTCGGTTGAATTACATTTGTCGTCAACTAAAACAAAATATTCTTTAACTAAACAGCAACTATGAATCAATTTTGTTAAAAAATACATAAATCCTAGTTTGAAGTGATATTCCAAAATTGAAATTTTCTATTGAGAATAACTCAAAGAAAATTCCAATATTTTTATATAAAAGATAATGAAATTGTACTTCTTTTCTTATCGTTACAGACTTACACAATGTTGATATAGAGAAAAAAAAACAGACAAAAACCTAGAACCCAAAAAACAAAAATCAAGTTTTATATCGTTAGACATTGAAATTTAACTCGAAAATATAATTAAAACACTCGATAGGTCACTTACCTTTACT
The DNA here is from genome assembly GCA_013372445.1 of Hypothenemus hampei. Taxonomy (NCBI): domain Eukaryota; kingdom Metazoa; phylum Arthropoda; class Insecta; order Coleoptera; family Curculionidae; genus Hypothenemus; species Hypothenemus hampei. The sequence goes on from JABRWK010000059.1 coordinate 402,927, forward strand.
AAAAACTCTAATAAACAGATAACAAAAGCCTAAAAGACCGGCATAAACCCTAATAATGTACATTGCGCTTCACATATCTTTGAATACTAAATATTACTATTTATAACTTTCGCTGGAATTAACACTCTACCCTGCGACACTTAATTTCCATTTGTGACCGAAGCACCTAGCTTGAAAGCCAGATTGATAAAGTAATAGCGAATAATAATCTAACAATAAACCTATCAATTTTCACCTGACTTCTTACAAACACACAGTCGTGTCTTGTTCCAAGGAAAACACTAGGTGTAGTGATTTGTAAATATTTCAACTTAAATTGGATAATTTACTCAAACCGGAGGCTAATAATGTAGCGTAGTTATTCAATTTAATTTTTATGAAATGTAATTGAACGGATTAATTTAAAGATCAAAAACAACTGACAATTTATAAATTGTCACTGTCAAATTAAATGTCAATCGACAAATGTCAAGAAACCGATTACGTCAAAATTGAAAGTTGCCAAATTGCTTTACAGCAGCGCCATCAAAGCATGATTTAAAAAAAATTTGACAAAGTGAAAACCAAATTTTAAAATTTAGTTTATTTAATTGTTTGTCAACAGTTAAAGAATTGTTTTGACTATTTAATTGCATAAAATGCTTTTGCTATTTGGCAATTAAACAGGAAATATTACGTTTTAATTTGGCAACATTGAAATAAAAAAATTAACCCATTATAGCCCACTGTAGTATAACAGGAAAATCGGGAGCTGGGTGCCAAATCTGCAGTAAGGATGGCAAAAAATAACCGGTTATTACACAAACCAGATATTGTTAAATTAATTAACCGGTACAAATTTCATACCAAAAATTAAACTATTTGACATATCTGTCAATTCTCTAAACAGTTTCATATGTTATTAATAAATGATGAAAATTCTAATAAAGGCTAGAAATGACTATTTACAGCCCTACGGTATCTTAAACAATAAAAAAATTCTCTATACCTACATACATACATTCATTGATTAGAATAGATTTAAGGTAATGGTATTTTCCTTAATTGTAAAACAATAGATCTGTTCCAACAGAAATCTCCAACCAGTCAGATTCAATGAAATTTTGTCAAAATGATCATGTGACAATTTGTGAACTGTTTCTGATTAATCAGTATGGCGTTGACTGATTCTGGATTCTGTTGGAACAGACCTAAAATGATTAAAAGACAAATTTTACACCCGCAATTGTTAGTAAATTTAACCCTTAACCTTTCTGTGAAATAATTTTACATAACGGAATATGGCTATGGGACCCGACCCGTGCTCAGAAGGGTTAATTAGTTGCTTGGCGTCAATATGACTAATAGATATGCATTACTATTTATTTTTGTATCATGTGCATTACTTATATAATTTTATTTCACGTCACTAATTAAGGGTTAAGAGTACACCTATCTAACAGTATACTTAAAGAGTTTTTTCCTTAGCACAACAGCAAATGCTCTTCTAGCATTACCTTGCCTATTTTAACCGTTAACTAATAAGAAAAGATCGATGGGCTTGGTCGCCGTCCTCCCTGGTGAAAGGTTAGATCCAAGTAAGTTTTTTTTTATTTAAAGGACATATTTACTTATTTTATATAATTTTTATCAATTACAAAATTGTTATTTTGCATTTGTAGGATGTCAATCCTTTGGATAAAATTACACAAGATCGTAATATACTTGGCGAATACTATTTGACGATCAGTTAAACTTTATTCTGTTACAAATAAGTGTCTTTACTATTACAGTAGAATGAAGCGCGCGTAGTATAAAATCACGTCCTGCTACGACAATAAATAGCATAATGCTAAAATTACTTAAGTGGTCTAGTAAACTTGTTCTAGTAAGATAACTTTTACTCTTATAGAATACACTTTGGCTGTCCTCCATTCAATCAAAAATTTTTATTATACTGATCGTCAAAATGAACGCGTGAAAATTCATTGAATTTTCAGAATCAATATCTTTCCAATTTCTGGTCCGATTTCAATGATTTTTTGCCAATAATTATTATAGTTTTGTTACAGGCAAATTTTCTCCGACAAAGAGAAATCCAAAAAATAAAGTTATATTATACAGGACGTGTAAATAGTGTCACATTTCTTTCATCAAAGTTTAATGTCTTCTGTGGACAATAACAGGTGGCTCAAACACGTGAAAAGACGATAAACTTTGATAAAAAAAATATGACACTATTTATACGTCCTGTAAAATATGAAGATTTTATTTTTTGGGCCTCTCCTTGTTGGAGGAAATTCGCCTATTACAGGGCTATAATTGGCAAAAAAAATCATTCGCATCCGAACAGAAGTTAGAAAAATATTCATTATCAAAGTTAATGAATTTTCACGTTATGCGTTCATGTTGACGGTCAGTATAATTCAGCCAATTTTTTATTATGACGATGAACAAATGAAAACTTGAATAAGTGCATTATTTGTGCCAATATTAAATAATGGCTTTGGGGAGATTCTCCATTAATGTCTCGGTGAGCCTGTTTAATAACTCCTTAGTAGGTTCCCACATTTTTTGAAGAAACACTGAATGGACNGTCCAGAATTTTCCAGAACATACCGACATTCGGGATTGCTAAAGAATCCTTTAGAATAAATCACACCATTGAATACCCTGTTGAATTCTATATTGATTGTCATCATTTCTTTACTACATTGCACGTCAATGGCATGTATGTGAGGAGGATGTTTTGAATCGTCTTCGTCAACGGAACCAGATGTCCCTTTTGCAGTTCCTGGTATGGTATTGGCTTCGGGTCCCACTGTGGTGCCAGTCTGTTCAACTTCAGCAGTAGCGATGGTTGTACCTTGAGAGGTTTCACTCGGAGAAGTTGATGTGGTAAATCCACTTGGTGCCGAGGTGCTCGCAGGTAAAGTAATACCTGAAGTCTGATCAACAGGTACAGTAGTAGAACCTTCTGGAGTTCCAACTGTTTCCTGTGGTAAACCAGTCGTAGTTCCAGCTTCAATACCAGCGGCAGGTACAGTCGATTGACTGGGAACTGAAAAAGAATTTTGATCGAAATAATTTAAATCTATTGTGTCATATGGGTACTTGTTTGAGTAGAACCAGGTTGAGTTTGTAAAGTTGTTGAGAACCCATGTTGAATTGTTACAGTGCCAGTGGTCCCTTCACGAATGGTTGTTTGGGTACCTAAATAAATATTTTGACCACTAGAATGATTTTAGTGGTATAATGAAAACGGGTGCAAACCTTCTGAAAGAGTTGTCAAAGTGCTTTGAACAGGTGCTATGGTAGAATCCGGTGCATTGGTAAGCAAAGTAGTACCTGCAGAGGTTGAGACTGAAGGTTGAGTTGTATCCTGAGCAAAAGTGGGACCTCCTGAGGGTAATGTTGTTGGTACAGTAGTTTGTCTATAGGTATATCCAGGAGGAAGAGTTCCAATTGTTGTAGTAACTACAGGAGTAGAAGCGGTACCGGTTTGAAAAGTTGGAATGACTAAAAAATAGTTTGCTACAAAAGACTTTTCAATAATATGGATCCTTTACTTGTTGTGGGAGTAGTAAAAATAGTGGAAACACCATTACTTCTGCCGGGTCCTTTTTCGGGAGGCAACAAGATATCGTTATCACTCGTAAGCTGATCACCATCAGGCGCCGTTACTCCTCCAGTAACGGGGTTTGTAGGAAATGGAAATGGCGGTTGAGGAGAATATCCTGCTGGTGGGTAGCCCGGTTGAAAGGGGCGCGGCCTTTGAGTATTTGATGGGGGAAGATACTGTAGAAACGTACCTTGACGAACTAAAAAAGAAAGAAATAATGAATAAACAATCCCATTTAAAGTTAAGTTTCCATCTTATGGGTGCAATCGACCCACAATAGTATAACATATCTAAAATCAGGTCAATAAAATGGAACGTTTTAAAAGTTCTTGAATGTATTTTCCACTGATGATGTCTTATTTAAAATTTACGATTATTTCTAGAAACGTCAAATGGATATTTATGTGATTCTAGATGGTTATAGCCAAGGTTTTTTTTCTCGCACATTTGGAATTCGATTCGTTAATTACCATTTAGTGATTTAAATGTAAAATGTGTAAAGGATGTGATCGGTGTTCTATTGGCATTGGTCAGATCATACCATACCCATTGAAGCGGGCCCCGATTTGTGGGACACACGATTTAAACTTTCGCACCGAATCGAAATTTTATGGTGTAACTTTATCGATATCGTATTATGTTTCAATGCAATAAGAAGAACAATAGGTTATTTTATAGAATAAATATGTTTTTGTTAGGTTCAACACCTTTTTTTTTTGTTATTTTGCCTCTAATCAGGAAGAGGAACGGGATGACAATTGAAATTTAATTAAATTCGGCGTTCAAAACGGAAAATATTCAAACATATGGAGATGACACAAAACATTTCAAGATGTATTTGCCTCCCAAAAAAAAATAAATAACAAAATAAAGGTAAAACAACAATTACATTTCAGTTTCTATTTTAGACAATGAGACGTAACAAGGTATGCGAACTTATTAAGATTTCGGTTGAAGAAAATAGAAGAGAGAGACAATGGTGTTTTTGGGAGTCCGTTAAAAATGAAGCAATCAAAATCATAATTGCTGAGATTATTAGATAACGCCATTTCAGGAGGTTTGTAATAATAAAGTAAAAAACTCATATAAACAAATAACGTGGGTGGTTTTGAAATTTCAAAATGAAATCAAGTGCGTGCAGTTTGCATCGTTTTTTGTCCCAATTCATATTGGCTGTTCATAGATGATTTAAATAAATAGGTAAAATACTGAAAAAGGAACAGCTAAATGGAAAAAGGTGTGAGAGGCTTTTTTTTATTTATTTGATTGCTTCAAATTCCAACAAACTGAATAATTTCTCAAACATTTTTCAACAGCTCTACTTTTGATAAACCATTGGGACATCAGAATCAATACCAATCATTAAAAAGCTTTCTTATTATGCTGAAATAATTTTGAATATGCTCTTAATTTTTTAGCATTTTAAATGTTTTATCAAATGTTTTTGCAACATTTAGACAGTACTCTAGTTCAGTCATAGTTTATTTTTACACTTACCCCTTCTACTATTCTGAGTATAGGAATTTTCTAACCAATCGAGGATATTTTGTACCATTTGGTCTGCATTGGACTGTTTACTTCCTAAAAAAAGTTTAGTTTTCATTCAGTTCTACCTAGATAATAAATTATAAAACCAACCAGACGAAACTCTCCTTTCCGTTTTCGTGTAACCCCTAACATCTATGGCCCTTGTCACCAATATGGTGAGGAGGAAAATGGACAAATTCATATCTGAAATAAAATTTCAAATTTAGATTATTAATGGTGAAAAAGTTTTAAAGCGGAAAAGATTCAAAGGGCGTTGAAAAACCCTGAATTCGCTCTTTAAAAAGTGCAACCCTATAGATATAATAAGATGGAGAAACGATATCCAGCGTTATGAGAGGAAAAACTGGATTCAGACCAGTCAGCAAAATCGGTATGGAAACTTCTGAGTGAAACCTGTCAAAGACATTTAAGGACTAAGCAAGGAGAAGAATAAAAAAAAAAGAAAATAGATAATTAAAGTTACCTCATTACAAATATAAAGAGCCGAAGAAAATGAAAACTGACCAAAGCTCTTCAGATCTACAAGCCTAACATAGGAACGATTTTTTTTAAATTTCCTCTTGCAATTTTTAATGAACCTCTTAACTGATGCAATATTAAATGACTTGAGAAAATAGATGATGATAATAATGATAATCAAACGAAGAGGAAAGAGAAAGTGACCACCAGCTATCAAATTAGCAAGCATTGTGTTAAAATCTTTTTTTAAGCACCCAGCACCCCACGACAAATTTTTTGCTCTAACTTCTTAACCCAAAAAAAAAGATTCGTATTTGACTTCTGATAAATAATCGTTTCGTGACTACAAAAAAATACATAACATCTTATTTTGTAAGACGGAAGAAATACGTACAATAAGCAACAATTGACACGATAATTTTTTAACATCCATCCCACGCGCTTCAAATATATACAGAGTGTAGTACATATAATCAAGCTAACATTATGGCATTAAGAGTACGTACTCACTGACAATGAGTAGATTAAATATGTACATACATATGTTGGTACGACTGGATCTTTCTTTGTTTTCGAATAGTAATAAATTAAGTTTCTAATTATAATGGCACGTTTTCAAGAAATTTGCCATCTCGCTTTTAGGTAAAATGGCACGAATACACACAAGGCACAAGCAAATACTGTTTATTGCAAAGTGAAATTTTGTCCAACTCGAAACGTGAGTCACAATTCAGCTTTTTTTTTCTTAGTCTCGTGGCACAATGAAGAATTTATTTTCATCTCATCACATCTTCCTGAAACATTTACAATTGGCTTAATTATTAAAAATAAAACAATCAAAAAAAGACCCTGTTATAATACAAATTCCCATACTGTTACTTTATTTATTACATACCAGTTTAGATGTTAATCAACAAAATCGTGAGTGAGTGTACTAAAAATATAATTTAAAAAGGCAAAAAGTGCATTTTGCAATAATTTTTATATGATTAATTGCGAAATTGTAATATGTAATAAAATTTGTTTATAAAATTTAAAAAAAATATATTAAATCCATGACTCAATGAGAGGAAGTTAATGACTTTTTAATAGATGCACTTCCACCTTGTTAATGGTTCTATTGAGGAAATATTCATTACGTTAAAACGCTTATACGAGGTGCGATCAACTAATTATCAACTGTATGATAAATATTCGTACAATTAGTGTCACTAGCTTAAAATGCAATCGTTTAAAGGCGTCTCTCAAATAACTGGAGTCAAATTTTTTAACAAATGTAATGTTGAATATGTTGTAATGGAAAAAAAGTCCATTTTTGGATGGAAATACGTGTGAAGAAATCAAAGTAAAATTGCAGACCGTTTATAAATGCACTTTCTATAGTTCAGTATGATTAGCAAAATCCAAGAAGATTGTAGAAACAATAAATATGTCAATATGCAGCCGGAAACTGTGGTTACTATGTGGATAAAACATGGATGACTCATTATATACCAAACACGTAAGAACAGTTCAAATAGTAGATTTCACTTGACAAATTTGTTCCAAAGAAAATAATCGCCGCAAGTAATGCTCTTACTTATCACACAATCCTTCTGGTAAGATATTTTTCTTGAATTGATTGAATATGGAGGAACAAATTTGATATCAGAACAGATCTGTCTCTTGAATTCTTCAGGTTAACTTGTCCATTTCATACGATTGTTACATAATTTATTAATAGGCTAATAACATCCTCAGGACTAACCAAACAAATCGATTAACACCTTTCTTGTCCGATAAAAACCATCAACCTTAGTTCATTGTGTAAATATCAAATGGCGCATTATCATTCCTACTTTCCTTTTTGAAACATTAAACGGTACCTACTTTCAATCGTACTGTCAAAATGGTTTGGTACTTTTAAATTGATGTAGAAAATGGTTAATGCCACTGTTATTATTATGCAAGACCGGGTTCCAATCTCGACAAGAAGATAAAGACGATGATGAAGAAAAAAACGAGTGTCATCTTTGATTACATGACATTTTACATAATTTTATTATTGTTTTTTTTGTCTATTGAACAAAAGACAAATAAATATGTAATTTATTATTGATGCAATAAAATATTCCTCATAAAACCAAAGAATTTCACTGAAAATTAGAAATAGAAATTCCATTTCTCTATAGTTGCAACCAACCATTGGTATAGGTATGGTATATTATGGTAGGCAATAAATTAATTGCCCAGATGGTCATGATCATCATCATCAAGATACCATCAATAATTGGTCTTCGCTTGAATAATAATGAAGAAATACCAGGGCCGATCTTGAAATCGAATCGAATCTAACATTTGAATATGGAAACCGAACATTAAAATGGAGTTTTTGTCAATTCTATTCATGGTATTTTGCAACGATCAATCGTTCGGCTATCTGCAATCTAAATCGATTATCTCAATGCCTAATAAACTTCATTGTTTCAACTACATACATTACAACCAATGATCATCCTTCATCTTTTAAATATTAATGAGTAGGAGATTAGAGAATGGGTGTTGAATTTTGACTTGAAATAATGGTCTACGAGATTTAAAAAAAAATGAAAAATGCTTTAAATGTCCCATTTCTATGGAACCTCCTACTACTGTATAAAATTTCTATGGATTTGTTGGCGATATTAATTCCAAATTTCACAATACCATACGTTGGCGGTCATGCAACAGGATTTTTAAGAACGGGAACGCAATTCGAAATTATTATGAAAAAAAAACATGAAGATTTGACTCGTTAAATATGAACTTGACCAAATACTAGGTATCCTCACGCAATATTTTATAGCTTAGGATTTGATTGATGTCTAATAACTTAAGATTTTGAAATGGTTTCAAAACCAATTTTCATATATCATACTTTCCATCACTCTGTATAAATTTATTTACCTTATTTTTTACATATAAGGTATTAAGTGAAAGAAACTACCATTCTTTATTGTTTTTAGTAATGGAGCCTGTGGAACTGGACTTTTGAAATAATTGCGGCAAGATTTTAACATTTCTACGAGGGTTACAATAAACAATTTTAAATATGGAAACACTGTTACGATTGTGACAGCCGTATGTATTCCAATATCTACTCAAATACGACGGCATTTGTCGACGTTCACCAGAAAAATCGACTATTACATGTGCATGTTTCAAATAACAATCTAAATATTCGTTCGGCAGTTGTTAATCAAATTTTATATAAATTACATATTGTTTCTTATTGAATTCATATTGAACTTGTTTCTCAATAGCTATCCAAATTTCGATTTGATGAATTAAAACACACCCCTTTTGAAAAACTAAGAATACGCAATATATTTAAAAATTTCAATAGCTTTATTCTAAAACTGACTCACGTGACAACCTAAGCAATTACGCTCAACATCTGAAAGATCAGAACTGGTAAGAAACTTATTTTATAAACCACAACTTGTTTCCCAAGAACTCCTTTTTTTTGCCGGAGGTCAAAATGAAAGCGCACATGCAATTTATATCGGGTGTTCGTAGAGATTCCTTATCAAATAGGCTTTGGATCAATTTGTAAATAGAGATCGTATGTCGATTTTTACTACAGGCTTCAAAGTAAAACAGCATTTTTAATAACCATATTTGACGTTTTTCTTTGAAGTCTGTAGTAAGAATCGATATACGACCTCTCTTTACAAATTGATCCAAAACCTACTTGATAAGGAATTTTTCCAAACACCCGACATTATTTTATCCAAAAATTTCCATTTTTATCCAAGAGTTATGCGTCAAAGAAAAATTCTAAGCAAACAAAAGAAGTCAACGAAAAAACAGAAATACAATTCAGTATTCAAACAAAAAGAAAACGTAATTAAATAAAAAAATAATTTAAATTTAAGAATTTAATATTCGTGTTTTATCCATAAATGTGAAGGATATTTAAATATTCTCATTTTCAGTAAGTCAAGTTCAAATTTGATATCCAAAATTTGCATATTCACGTCCAGAAACATTCACAATAAGAAAAAAATTTATAAACAATTCAACACACATTAATTATTTCAATTTCGAGAAGAAAAAGGTCGCGTTAAGAGTTCTTTGTATTCAATTTACCATTTGATCGCTTTCGTGTCCGGTAGCTTGAGGTAATTAAAAAGGTTATCTGGAAATTAGATTGTTGACTTGAACGACGTTGAACAAAGCTAATTCTTAATTTTTTTTTGCGCTATTATTTAAGTGGTTAAGGATTTTTCCCAGGCGATTTATTAATTTCTTGTTTCGCACCTCGACATTCTAAACGCATGTACCTGATTCAAAATATTTTAAAAATGTATTACGTAAGAAAAAGTGTTATTATTAATTTTTGTAATTTTGCACGGTGTTATCTCTGATTGAATGATCTATAATTGAATTTCTAAAATTGGACTTAATCATTTAATTACTGACTGAAATTTAATATATTATAAAGCTTTAGTAAGGAAATTATAGCTTTAACTTTGGACATATCCTGTAGATATCAGTTGTTTCATTAAAAAAATAAGACTACGTAATTTTTTGTAGAAAAAAAAATCCCGTTACTCACAGCAAATCACCAGAAAAATACTCACAAACCGGAGCACAAATAAAATGACTAAAATCCCGTTACAAAGGGCACAACAAATGTTACACTTCACTTTATATCTTCTTACAATCCTTTGTGTGTGTATAATGGACGAAAACAATACGAAAAAAATAATTTACCTACCTATATGTGAGTGTGTCTGAAAATTGATTCAAATAACAGTAAATCTAACAGCTAACTAAAAGAATTGAAGACGAAAATCCCTTTTTATACGCGAATGCCTCATCATCATCATCGCAGACGCGCTTCCCCAATTTTCATCCATCGGTCGGAGCGTTTACGGTTCTTCATTTGGGTACTACCAGTGTACCACCTACGTTCAGTAGCTGTCTATATACATACAGATTAACATTATGCGTTACTGTTTATTTAATTTGTGATTTAAGAGCCATATATTTGGACTTTTAATATTTATAAAATTTGTTTAAAAAATTATATTTAAGAATTTACAATAAGAATTTGAATGACAAAGAAAAGACAACACATGACAAATTTTATTGAAAAAAAAAAAAATTTATCGAAACGCATTTATTAAACCTTGTTTTTTTCAATTATAAGTATGTGAAACAGTAGTCTCGTTGTGCTCTGAAAACAAGTTACTTCACTTGTTGGCAATAAAAAAAAATCAAAGCACAAGTTGATGCCTAGTTAGACTTAAAAAAATGAATGTTTTAAACTTGAGGCAAAAGAATTGGTCAAAGTTCACGAAGAAATATATTCTTCATAATCCAATAGATCTAAATCATCATGTGAATGATTTATTTGTAACAGTGCTCGATTGTGTATTAATACATTGTCTGATAAAACTGAAATTTCTTTCAAAGATCATTTTGCCCATTCTTTCATAATTTTTGCGAGCAGCTTTGTTCCAAATGATTAGTAACATTTTCCTATGATAATTTTTCCCTTTTCCAATTGATTGTAATATACCTATCCCAAAAAATGACATGAGGCAAGGGATTTATAGTCACTTCCTACTGAATATATATTTTTTATATACCTGAGCGTATTTAAATTTTTTAACATGAAACTTTGCTGCAACACTTCCAGTATATTATATTTTGAGGCAATAGTTTCGTTTTTAAATAATCAAGATGTTTAAATTTAAAGAGAGTTTAACAGTTGATTGAGACAGTAACACGAGAAAAAAAACTTTTTTTGTATAGTAATTGTTGATTCACTCAACTTTAATTGCGGTTTGCCCTTTTTATTCAGTATTTTCGACGTTGCGATTTAAATATTTGTTTTTTTATTTTTCCAATTATTACTGGTTTGCTACGTTGAGAATTTCCATGGAAGACACAGATGGTGTGAATCTGACAGTATATGTGCTAGGCATTTAACAATAAAATGAAAATTAACATTAAATAAATTTACTTTTAATATGTTTTTTTTGTATCCGCAATACGTGACCGAAAAATTAGGTTTTTTGTTAATTTTTTAATATAATCTTTTTTCGATACACTCAGCCCAATAATCTTTCAACATTTAGATATCACTATTTTCGAAGGCTTTTTAAAATTGAAAAGATGACACAATTACTATTCCGAACAGTGTGGCAAAGATTTTTCCAGCTAATTTTTTTCACGAGAAATTTCTTCATTCGTAAAAATCTAAAACATTTCCAGTCCATTGTTTAGTCTTTGGATTCTACAAATTTACCTAGGTTTCTTCTACAGTGACATTTCGCAAATTTCCTTCATTCACAAATAGTTAAAAAGAATGTGATTGATGCTTTTCTTTTTTTATATAGGCCATAATCTAGTTTTCTTCATGAATTTATGGTCTTTCTATCGGTGTGTTAAAGCACAGCTTTTCAGTCACATCTTCTGTGGTCTTCCTGCACTTGTTTCTGTTGGTATCAAATTTCTTCTTTCAACCCTTGTCACAAATTTATGAAGGAGTCTCTGGAGATTATCCTTTAAGTTGATAATGAGTACCTCTGTTTAACATATGAATGGCGAGGTTCTTGTCATCCATTTTAAATCCTTTCATATTCTTTACGCTGTTAATTGGTTGGTATATGAGATTAAGAGACGTTGATGACAATTGCGTTTATATGAAATAATTGGGATCTCGGTTTTAGTCGAATTGGACAGTTTGATGATTTAAATTCATGGATCGAATCTATATCTTCTGAAGGTGACACGAAAAAGAAGTGTTGTCATCGTAATTGGATAATGCTTTTGTTTTTCAAGTAGTGTATGTGAATTATTGATAATGAAATATGAAGAGCAGCCATCATGAAGAATATTTAGCATATCTTCTTAAAAGTCCTTACTTCATAATTATCATTTGGATATAGGTTATCGATGTCTCGATATTCCATTTTATCGATTTTATAAAATTCTTTGACAGAGTTGACACTTTGACTAACTTTGCATGACTCTTTGACATGTAAATAACTAAACTTAAACATGACATGTTAATTGTATTGTTCTCTTTGCGGTCAATGCCAATTATATGTTAAGACCCCCTCGCAGTTAGTAGGGCCAGTACCTAACAACATTACCTTACAAACATACTTTTAATTTTCTCACATTGACGCTAAAATATTTCTCAAATTTCATAGATTACACATCGTAATAAATGTCCCAAATCTCAAATACGTAACTTACGTAAATTTGCCCATTTAATACTGTTTACCCCGAAGTAAAAGCAAACAAATATAAAGTTGATTAAAATCAATTAATTAATAAACGTTGTAAAAATTTTCACAACCGAATATTATTGGTCATTCTCATGTGCAAACAAATGTAATTTCAATTTTAAATGAGAGGTATTAGAGATGAAAAATAATTTAAATACGAGCCTGAATGGATTTTATTTAAACAAGGCCTTAGGAAATTTTTTTGAAAAAATCTTTTCCTTTTCTATGTTTCCTTAAATTAATGCCATGTTCACACTATATTTTACATATGAATAATTGCTTATTAGTGTATATGGTTATATCGTTATGACATATGACCATATACGTGACAGTAGTACTACAAGTGATGCTCCTAAATCTGATTTTCATCTTACAACATTTAGGGTAAATATAAATTTCACTTTTGCACATTCACCGGACTGCAGTTTCGACCCATTTGTATTCAACTGTTGCTGGCCTAGTAACAATTTAAATATTTATTTTTTTATTTTTCCAATTATTACCGATTTGCTGCATTTGGAATTTCTATGGATCATACAGATGGTGTGAACCTGACGGTACATATGTGCTAGGCATTTAATAATAAAATGAAGAATAACGTTAAATTTTACGTTTAATATGAATTTTTTAATATCCTTAACACGTGGCTAAAAAATTAGATTTTTTTGCTAATTTTTAATGTAACCTCCCTTTAGCTTAATACGCTTTGAGATAATATTCCAACATTTGGATATCATCCCGGATATATGTTAATGTAATTATTGTGAAACCTTGTAAAATAGGTGACCTTTATCTCGACGATAAATAAAAATCCTAGCGACTCAAATCCAAATAATAAGATGTATGATAGAGCACGTTGTAGCATATTTTTACAATTTTTGCCTTTTTTGGAACAGGTGTCGATTCCAATCAGTTAATGGTGGACACAACAATGAAACGCTATTGTATTCAACTTAAAGATGTCAAAAGAGTGATAAAAATTTTAAAAGAGCCTCAAAATTTGTCATGCAAAAAGAAAACGTTGAATTAAAAAGTCAACCATTTCTGTAATCTTTGCTCGAACAATAGCGTTTGTTTATTCCATCATGCATCGTCACATCAATCCACCTTAGGCACCATTCAAGAAAAACCGCTTTTCGACTACTTTTAAATTCGTTGCATCATTACGGTAGCTACCAAATGTAATAAAGACAACATAACATTTAAAATATTTCGAATTTATATTTTTCTTTTTTATTTCGATTTTTCAAGCATGTTTATAGATCATCAAATAGGTTATTCAAAAAAAGACTGTTATATTGTTAACTGAAATTAAAAAAATTTTTGATGTACAGGTTGTCCCCGAAAGATTTTTACAACGCTCTACCGGATAGAGTCGGGTTCAAAAGTTGATAATAACACAGTTACAGTGTGTCAAAGTTAAAAAAATAAATCACATATTATTTAATATCTTGCGATTACTTCCAGCTAATTTCAGGAAATTTCACTCAGCTGTAAGAATTTGGAATGAGAAACTTGAATTTATCATCGTTGTATCTTCTAGAGGACGTCACAAGTGATGATTAGGATCTCTTTAAACCGTTACAACTTTTTTGCACTCTGGTGTATGTCACTTTCGACTTTAAATTTTTTTTACTTTTTCTGCTTAAAATAGTATACCTTATTGACTTCTAGAAGCAAGAGTTTCCAAGAAAAAAGCATCTAAAACTGGCTACTTTCAAAGTAAATTGAAAGCTATTGTTAGATCTAATAATTTTATCAAAATGTTACAAAAAATTTTTAGTTTTTAGTCGAAACAAAGAGGTAAAAGAGTCAAGTAAATAATTTTGGTGTTTTTGATAACTTCAATAGATCATGGGCTGTAAATGCTTTTTTCTTGCTTTCTTTTCTTTTTTCCTTACTTCCAGATGTCAATAAGGTATATTTTTTTAAGCAAAAAAGATTTAAAAAAATTTTAAGTCGAAAGTGACATACGTCATGGCACAAAAAAGTAGTAACGGTTTAAAGGGATCCTAATCATCACTTGTGATGTCCTCTAGAAGATACAACGATGATAAATTCAAGTTTTTCATTCCAAATTCTTGCAGCTGAATGAAATTTCCTGAAATTAGCTGGAAGTAATCGCAAGATATTAAAGAATATATGATTTATTTTTTCAATTTTGACACCCTGTATCTCCATTATTATCAACTTTTCGACTAAGATAAGTTCAGTTACATTGGATTATTTTGAGTTGTACTCTATCTGATAGAGTGTTGTAAAGTCCTTTCAGAGACACTCTGTATACGCATAATTATTCCAAATCAAACGAACCAATAGAACAAGTATGAAAGAAAATCCAAATGTCGGGGAATAGTACTGAATTGAGAATGAAAATGTGTCCCATTTACTACCAGAAATCCCATATATTTAACACACGCAAAATAATCAGCATTAATTAACATAACTATACGGTAGTTCTTAATGAATTACATAATCCATAATAAAAATAGTACCTACTCGGTATAAAGTAAACACTAGTAGCGATATTAGTAATAAATTCATCTCTAAAATTAAATTTCAAACTCACACACACACCTTTGTAGATCCGTTTCAATGGGTTTTTCTCTTTCAAATGTTAGTCTATTTGCACTCCAATGTGCCAATTTGGATTATGGATTATCAACAATTAGGAACTGTCGTGTAACGGTTATTTAATGGAATTTCCATTGAAAGAAAAATTTTTCATATTTTTAAGAATTAATATATTATTGAAAGGTGATGTTATCAGATATTCATTTAATATTCTTCGAAAATTATTAAATTTAATTAAATAAAACAGATAATAATAGAAATTAATGTCACCTGTTTCGTATAATATTTAACTTTCATACATTTTAATGGCATCGTTTGTTTAGATTATCGTTTTACCACGAAATACCAATTATGTTTCAATCCGGCAACGTCCTTCTAAATGGTAAAATTATCATGCAAATACGACTCAATACTATTTGATAAATTCGTTTCGATTCACGAACATCATCGATGATCCTGTTAATGCGTGCTATTTTTAACGGATTCTTTAGATTCATTTATATACATATTTTATATAAATTTAGAAATGTACATACCTCCACCTGTACATATTGAATGAACATACCGTACTTACTTAATTTAGATGTACGAAATTAGTATGTTTTATGTCATTACAATTGCCACTAAATGTAAATAAAAGCTAAGTCCTCTGTCAATGAATGTAATAAGGACCTTTTAACTCTTCTGTTTAAATCCAAATATTTGCTTTAAACTAAAATCACTTTCGCCAAAAGCACCTACAAATATACATAGGCACATCCACATTGCGACACAGTGCATTACTTATGTAACATTTTATTGTAATGTTCGTTATTCTTTTGATTTTGTAATTATGGGACTCTTTAACCGGGTCTAAAAAATAGTATCAACCAGAATTATATCCCTTCAACTATAGTATAACGGTTCTTCGAGTTTAAGTATTTCGATTTAAAGATTTTCAAAGATTACGTTTCGTCCGTGATTCTGGTGGATATCATCGGCATAATGTTCTTGACATTTCAAAAGAATTTAAATCTATTTATTTGGAATCATTTCTTAAATTTTGTTCTATTGAACCAATGAGTATACTTTACTCTTACGCTAGCTAAAAGGCCGAGAAGCACAATCGGTGAGTAAGTAGTTTATTGCTTTTAGCTCTGGACCGTTTACAGACCAGGATATTAATACGATAAACTGGAAATGAGACATTGGTTTATTTTTGTGAGCTGCAAATCAAAAGAGAAATCAAAATAATAAAAAGTTAATTGATAGACCGGCATCTGAAAAAGTGATTATCTAATTGAATCGGTCATTTCGAAAAAGGGGTCAACTCCAGTTTTATGAATTTTTCAAAAAACATTGTATCAATTTAATTTTTTCCAAAAAACCTTCTCCCAAAAAATGTGTTTTTTTTTCTTGAGAATACATTTATCTCACCTGAAATTCCATAAAATCAAAAAATTCTTTTAATAAGTAGCCTAAAAAACCTGAAACCGCCAAAAACTCAATTTCCAAAAAAAATGGAGTTGACCCCTTTTCGAAATGACCGATTCAATTATTTTGGTACTCTGCTAGTAGTTTCTAAGGTCAATTTTACATGGATAAGCTATCGTACTTCTTTGGATAAGTCCATGTAACAGAAATTCTGTTACTATACAGTAATATGCCTGTTTGCAAAACATGCATGACCGTATCTACTATCAGATCGTAAGGGATTCATTATCAACCTATCTCCACCTACATCTACCAAACAATATTGTTCATCGATAATTTAAAAGAAATTTATTAAAATAGACAATGATAAGTCGTAAAATGCCTTTCGGCAATAGAATTTAATAGAATGGAAAGGAAGAGCACCAAAGAAAAAAAACATTATAATGTAATGTGCATTTTGTGTTTTTAGAACGTAACCGTAGCTCTTGAAATATGGACAAGGTCGACTAAAATGCTACTTCTCGCTACCAGAATTGTTTCATAATTTTGAAGAACGTTTTCAATTGTGACTCAATCGAATTCTCAATTTCAAAATCATAATTAATTTTAAGATAAATCAACAAGTTTCTTTGACGAGGGGATTCTCCAAGGTATTTTTTTCAGTCGATGATCGTCTATGGTTTTAAATCACCAATTATATTGACCATAAAGACGAGCTTAATCGGACTTGCGTCCCGGGTTCTAATTGCTACAGTCCTAAAAATCCAAAAGTTTATGACACTAAACATGCAAGTTTTGCAATAAATAAACACCGATCATGTCGGTCATTGTGATACTCTAGTCAACTGTAGTTGTTACAGACTATAACACTTGAAATATGAATATCCAAATCCAAAAAAGGCGTGCGACATGTAACCTTCAAGTATCTGCTCCTTTTGGTGTGCGATTCACGTCATCAATTAACTCTGGAATGGACCTACTTGGAGTTCCCATTTAGATTCGAATCAACTTATTTCTTTTATTTTCTACCTGAAAATTTTCAAAATAATCATCGTATTCACCGTGAAATACAACCAAACCAAATCTGGTCAGGTTCCTTCATTATGGTATATTTATTTTTTTTAAAACCAAATCAATTTTTTTGAAACACTTAAAATCCTCCTTAATCAACTTTCAATTAAATGTAATTGAAGGTCTTTACTGAGGGAATATAATAACATATGACTGACGTTAATTTCAATTTGATACCTTAATCCGAAATATTTAATTTAAAAATAATTGAAACGCCTTCAAATGGGATGAATAGAAAAATAATCATAGCACATTTGTGTATGTTTTTTCTTTTTCTAATCCGTATTTCAATAGGTTGAAATCAGGGTGGTGGCAAGGTAATATAACATAATACACATGACATTTTATTGATAAATCTTTAACAAATAATTATGTTTATTTTTAAAATGCAAAACGATTATTTGACGAGGTTATTGTCAATGATTCAGCAGTGTTTATCGATAATTAAGTTCGAAAAAATGAATCTGCAAATTTGTCCATTGGGTGTTGCAATTTATTAAAAATTCTTTAAAGTGGTACTTTAGATATGAATTTTGCAAATGGAAAACAAATATTAAAACAAAAAGGGGATAGCGTCAAATTGTTGCTTAACAATTGCAGCTTTTCTTCTTCTTCTTCTTCTTCTTCTTTGTTAAATTAGAGGAAAAATGTATGTCTAGTTACATGTACTTGCAAATTATATCCATATTAATTATGTATAATTTATAAATATTATGTTGTATCATCACGACTATCAAATTATAAAAATTTTTAAAATATTTCAAATTGTACGTTGTCAAGGATGTCTTTGAATATGGTAATTAAAGTCAAACTTCAACTCGCACCTTACACATGTTTTCTCAAAATACTAATATGTATTAATCAGTGGGTTTTTGTTTACCAACACTGTTTAAAACTATTATAATTGATTAACAAGCAAACCTAATTCCAATTTTTTACATATTTAATCGAAACATTAATCAGTTGGCATTTAATAAAAAAAATATTAGTACAAAATAATAATTTATTTTTCACATTATACAATTTATTCCATTCAGTAACTTAATGAATAGAAATTAATTATTAATTAATTACTTGTTATGCATATTTTAAGGACTGAAGAGAGTTCCTGTTTATTTAATTATGTCATCAATTTTTTTATTTTTAGAATATCTACTTATTTATAGGAAAACAATATAAAATGTAGCTAATTAAAGGAAATATAGCATACAATATTGATATAAATCTAGAGTTCTTAGTTTTTGTCTGATATTTCATAATTAACTTTTCTAATAGTTACACAGTAGTAATACAGATTAGAACTTCTAAAAATAAGAAAACTAACCACATAAACATGGATCAGAGTTTATAAAATGTTAATTTTCTAAAAAGTTTCTTTTTTATTCAAATTTTTTTAAAAATATGTATTATTTGTTCAAATTCGTATTGTGTTTATTAAATTTTTTTAATTTTCTCATTTTGGACATTTTTACGAGAAAACTGATCATTTATATCCGGTGAACTAGAACGGATTTTTTTATTTTTAATTAAAATTAAATCCTAAGTCTAATCCCAAATGCACTTTTCCAAAGCTGCAACATTATTCGAGTGAATTTAATGGAGTTCCAGTCTTATAACTGCAACACTGTTCAGTTGTTAGGAGAGTTATTCTTTAAGAAGTTGTGATGCCCTTTAGGCTAATGACTTGTACTAATTTATCTAAATAATTTCTATTAATTCAGAAAAATATGTAAAAAACCAATTTTTTGAACATTTTAACATCCTAAAGGACTAAAACTAAGCTTATTTTAAAAATTTCTATCCGTTATTAAAATTTAAGTTCAATTGGATAATCTGATATCAAAATATGGATCAATGATGAGATATTTGTTGAAATTGATATTGAAATGAATCTTCCAGGTCTGCCATCATTTTGAATAGAAAACTTTTGTTTTTTTTCCAAAGAAACGTGCCAGTTCTTTATAGCAACATATGAAGANATTGGCCAGTTTTCTTATATTGCTTATTAACCCCAATGCTGATGACGCCCTTTCTGGACATAATGGTGAAGAAATTTTCTTCTTATACACTTTATCCTTTGAACTATATACAAAGAAAATTTAAGGAAATCTGCTGTAGATCAGAGAAAGCATACAAGTATTTATCCATGAAATTATCACACATATCTAATAGACATAAAAAATAATAAATAGCTTTTCGGGATTATCTCTCTCTAGTACAATTTTTGCATTCTTCAATGAACAGGACCTTCTGTCTTTTTGACTCAGTAAGTACTGGAAAAAAAGTGATTGAAACGGACCAATAGAAGAGAAGCAGTCAATAAAATGACGTAATTAGGGAGTTATTCATTAAAACAGTGACGTGTCGGTTATTAATTAAATTGAATTTTCTATGTTGTCGCTTTTTAACTTTTCCAAAAAAGGATATTAAAACAATATGTAGACATATTTTATTTAAAACTACGTATGGCTAGGTATGTTAGTTTTGTTTTTGTATGACCAAAAACCGAATCTAAAAAAAGGTAGAAAATTTTCTGCAATTTTATTAAAATTCGTTAAACTTGGCAACATCATATCACAATTATCTTTTTTTTTTCGAGGTGACGTAGCAGCAAGCGAACCTGCCCGACCAGCGTGCATGTATAACTAAGCTCTACACAGCAACGTTCATTTTTCCGTTCTCTGCGGACCGCTATAGTGCCTTGCTATTTATAAATTGTTTAAACAAATAACGTGGTAAGTATATATCATAAGAAAATAGTACTTCATAAAAACAAATGAAAATACCCCTAGATTTCAATTATTTTCCCATTGAAACTGACTTTTTTAACAAATTGTCTCAAAAAAACACATCGAAGTGAAGGGGTCATAGTCTATAAATTTTTTCATGATTATTGTAAAAAAATGAATTTCATCAAATATATCTGAGTGTTAGAGTAAATAAGCTATTTTGACAAAAACAACATTGTCAAGTGGTCCAAGTTTTCCCCAAATCGACTCTAACACTTATATTGGGTCGTTTTTTTTTTCTTAATCGAGTCTGTACTTAATCTTATTTAATTGTTTTTATATTATTTAAAAAAAAGATCGATTATTTTACAACTTGTCATTGCAAAATAGGCAACGCGCTAGTGAGACAGTAATAAATTTATTGATTTACAACAAACCGTTCAAATATTTATTACCAGTAGTTCTTTGGAACATGTAAAATCATTATAATCGATATTTAAACTTAATCCTGAACTGTTGTTTCATAATATATGAAAAATAACATGCTATATTGCTCTCTTGGGGTTTAATGTTCGTTTCTCCAACCTACAAACCAGTAAAATATCACCAATCTACATTTTAATGATTGGGTTTTGTTAAGTCATTTGATCAGAATAATTATTTATGCAATTACATGCATTAGCTCATTTACCCGTGAATAATTACATTAATTTCATTTGTAAGTTAGTAACAAAGCAAACAATTTTTATTAATTGCCTGAACTTTCATAACTATATAACTGTTATTTTATTATTTTTCAGAAAAGCCATGTCCCTAGACGATGTAAGTGTACCATTTACTTTTTACTTCAATGGAATATAAAAATATGGAGGAGCTTCAATCTCAACATATCTGCTCCGATATATTCTGAAGCTTTCATGACATATTCCTACAACTCCTTAAAATTTATCCTACACTGACTATCAGCCTTTCACTTGTCCATGGCTTGGGTTGTTGTTTTGTTTTAGAAATATCGAAGTAGTACATTAATGTGTCATACACAAATAAGAATCAAACTAAAGTCTTTAGCATAACATTAAAAGTATGCTCATAAATGATTCTGCGATTTTTTGCTCCGGTGTGAGCAATCGGGAAATTAAATTTTTCAATCAATCATTGTAATTGTCCTGTTATTCCATATAAATATTGACACATACAATATTTTAAACGCCAAACAAAATTTTCCATCAGTATATCCTATGCTTTTATAGAAATTTGTCCGACATAGATATCACATATGACTTTCACTGAATGAAATTCTCTTCATTTTGAATTTTTCAGCATATTAATCAAATACCTACAATCTATTTCAGCGTTTTAACAAAGCCGTTGAAGATGTGAAAAAACTAAAAAGCAAACCGACTGACAATGACTTACTTGAGATATATAGTCTTTTTAAACAAGCAACAGTTGGTGATGTAAACACATGTAAGTGCATAATTCAAATTACAATCCATCTTTTATGGTGAAAAATTGAATTTCTAGCTCGTCCCGGCTTGCTGGATCTTAAAGGCAAAGCCAAATGGGATGCCTGGAATGAAAAGAAAGGGCTGGACCAAAACGAAGCCAAAGAACGATATATTGCCAAAGTTGAGGCACTTATTAGCTCTTTGGGCATTTAATAAAACCATCAATTGCTAACTTATAATCACATGTAAACATCATGACGTTATACATTCAATCATTCTATAAACTTTTTTACATTGTTATACAAATTTTGTTTTGCATTGTTAGGTTTTATTGTTATGTTCCAGAGAAAAATTAAATTTGCTATACCTATACTAAAATCTTTGTGAACTCACCTCACCTTGACTAATTATCTGATTCTTCTTTCAAATCCTTTCCTCCTATTTGATTCATGTGGCTATTACGGTGTTTCTTTAAGCTGCTAGAATCGTAGAAGCCTTTTCCACAAACTGAACAGATGTATGGAGTTTCGCCAGTGTGAGTTCTAATATGCACAGTTAAATTGCATTTTAAAGCAAATTTTTTGCTACAATATGTACATGAATATGGCCTAAAAAAATTTGATTTCAATATTTTTCTTGAAATTTTCATATTTTTTTACCTTTCTCCGCTATGGGTTCTCTGATGAACTTTAAGATGTGACTGTTGCGAAAACGATTTATTGCACACACCACAGGCAAACAACTTTAATCCTGTATGTGTCATTTTATGAGCAATTAACGGTCCAGCATGTGCAAATGACTTGTTACACACTGGGCATACATGTGGCTTTTCTCCAGTATGAACTTTAATATGTGACACTAAGTCCGCTTTTCTAATAAAACCTTTTCCACATTGACTACACAAGAACTTCTTTTCTCCATGTCTCAATTCATGTCTTTTGAGGAACATTAGTTTAGCAAAATCCTTGCCACAAGTATTGCATTTATATATTTTTGGATCGCTTTCATCTTGAACGTTTGATGGTTCCAATTTTGCCAAATGATACTTTTTCATGTGAAGTTTATAAGGTACGGGTCGTACATATTCTCTTCCACAAATATTACAAGTAAAATTGCCTTTTCCGTTGTGGTGTTTTAAGTGGATTTGTAAAGATATAGATTGAATAAAACCTGCAATGAAGGTTTTAGTTAATAAAAATAACTGGTTGAATAGAAGTTACCTTTGCCACATAGTTCGCAAATATGTGGTTTTTCTCCACTATGTGTCATTTTATGCCGGTTCAAATTACCCTTAAAGCTGAAAGCCAAGTTACAATCATCACATTTAAATGGTTTTTCTTTAGTGTGACTTCTTGTATGCAAAACCAATTTGTACTTGAAAGTAAAAGTCTTATTACAAAATTTACATTCATGTAACGTATTTTTGTTATCTCTAAAAAGTGGTTTCATTCTCTTTGTGCTTCTTTTATTTTTTTGTTCCTTGATCTCATTGTTAGGTCCATCCAGTAATGAGAATTTATCACATTCTTCTTGGTTGTTTGAGCTAAAATCTTCCTTTTTAATTCTGATTAAATTACTATGTGTTTGGAAAACAGTTTTTAAAAGTTCTTCACTTTGAATCCATTTCTCCTTAAATTTGTCAAAAGCGTTTAACTGGTTGTAGCATAACGAACATATTTTCTGAGGCATCTTTTTGTTTGTAAGATCCTTAAATTTTTCTAAATTAGACAAATTTTTTAATTGAAAATTTTCAAATAAACCATTGTTGGCATAAGACTTTGAAGAATATTAAAAATTAAAGTTCCTTTCTCCATTTTATTTTTTATTGGAATTGAAGAACATTCAGAAAGACAAGTTCGACAAATTTGTCCAAAGTTTTCCACTTTAACATCCATTATCTATAATAATAGTTAATTCTTTTAATTTTAATAATAATAGTAATAATAACAAATGCAGTGAGGTTAGATTGTCAAGTGCCACTGTCAAAACTTACCTTAGCATTCTACTGTTTGTAGCAGAGTACGCAAGGACCCAAAAGATAAAAAAGGAATCTGTAAATATAATTCTTTAATAACAAAAAATAGAAAATCATTTTCCGTTCTTTTTCATATGAACGGAAAACATTAATTCGGGCTAAGTAAAATACGAAATATAGAACTTGAATATTTATTACAGGGTGTTTAGTGCATTGTTTTCCAACTTCACGTGGCCGAAAGAAGCGATCATTTATTATTTATTTCTTCAGCCTCAATTCTTGGCTACACGGTCTTTTCCTTTCAACTTTTTACTGTACATTTTGAAAAATCTCAAAATTGAGCATTTAAATTTAAATAAAAAAAGTAGTTAGTTTAGCCTTCGAATGTAATTTTAATGTGTATTGTCGCATGGCCCTGTCGAAATCAAAATTACTTGCAAATAATATATAGTTTTCTTTTTATTAACTTACAAAGTTTTCAATAAAAAAAACTAAAAGCTATCGTGATCTTCGAATCCTTTCAAGAAGTTCTCTAGTCTATCTCCGCTCCAACTGTATGCAACATGTCATAAAAACCTTTTCATACCTTCTCTAATCCATTAAATTTTGGAATCGAGTTGTTCAATCAAATATCAACCTAATGTGTCCCGATTCCAAAATTTAACGAATTAGAAGTTACTAAAACATTTTTATGGGATATTGCCTAGTTAGAAAAGGGATAGACTAGAGAACTTTTTGAAAGAATTAAAGATTTATTGTAATGTAAAGTAGAGAGAGTAGTTCAAGATTATTTATTACCTCTACCAAAGTTAATAAAAAGAAAACTAGATGTTACTTGTAAGTAATTTTGATTTTGGTACAACCATACTACAGTACACATTAAAATCACAATTCAATTTGGAGGCAACACCAATAACTTTTTTTTTATTTAAATTTGGATAGAAAAATGTTCTTATAGTAAAAGCCGAGTTGGTAATCATAGTGTGTATGTTCAAATTCCCACTTCCGGAGTGCCCCCAAGGTGAGTAACAATTTTTTATTTATTTTTAGGTCAATTTATGTTTAACTTATGTGTATAGGTAACAATTTAATCAAAGTCTAAAGAATTATCATCATCTGTAGTTGTTGCATCCATTTCTTCTTCTATAGTACAAACCAAACATTTTGCACCCATATCAGTCCAACATTCTTTACAATAGATAAAATGACAATATTCATTGGGACATTCAATGAAACTAGTGTTTTTTCTTGGTTCAGGCTCTTCGCACAACTATAAACAAACAATTCAAATGTACTAAAAATATCTATAATAAATATTCGTCTACCAAACATTTTCTTCTTGCCACTTTAAGAATTTTCAACCAGGATAATTTTTTTGGATATTTGGTGATTAATACTTGGAAGACATTGTAATTTTCTTCAAGTCTCCGTTCACGTGCCTTTCTATCTAGATTTTTCTTCATGTGTCTGAAAATTTACCATTTTACCTCCGAACGATATTGTGTCTTATATGCTAATTTACTTGAACAATGTTACTCTTCTTTTCAATGTTTGATTGTACAAGAACAATATCCTTGTTTTTTCGCGTTTTTCAAAAAAGTAAGAACAAATAAGTCGTCTCGTCCTTTGCATATAAGCCTGGAGCCACATCATTGACCAAATGGTAAAATAAGTGCCATAAATTTTAAACAGCGATGACTTAAGCAATTTCATTGGTCTGGGTAAACATTGTTCATTGCTTCGTTCAATTTTAATTCTCTTTTTCACGTTAAAACCTTTGACTAGAGAACGAAGAAGTCCAGCTATCATTCCTGTACCTAAAATTTTTTATTGGAAATAAGAGTATTAGGGAATCCACAGATGATCAACTTGATGCCTGCAGACATTTAACATTACAAGTGACCATTTCTGGGCTGTCCCTTTATAATATCTTATTATAAACCTTTAATCTCAAGGTATAAATCATGTTTTCCAGTTGTTAAATAATCAATTTTGGCGTGCCGTCTAATCAGATCCAAAGCTTCAAAGAACAGTGCATCCAACAAAATAAACGTAGTCGCTGTTATCATTTCTAACATCAACAAGAATGATTCCCGTAGAATGTGTTCCTTTTCAGATTTTAATGGTTTTAACGTTGTCGGATCAACTAGTGCAGTTTTTTCAATTTTTTTCAGTGGCAACAGAGTAGGTTTTCCGGTCGCTTTTCTTCTAGCATCGATTTTCCTAAAGTATCTATGAAATGCATGAATTTTTTTTACTAAATAGAACTTTAAACACAACTCCATTTACTTGGTAACGTAAATATTATCAAATTCGTTATCTGTTAAATATTTTTCTTGGTAATCTTGACAATTTATAATGATTCTGAGAAATATGAAAGCGAGAAGTCGTTTAATTATATTAAAAATGCTTTGGAAAATCTCCTGTTTACTTTTAACGTGGTTCAACACAGCTACAGCGGTGTCTCGTGCGTCTCTCACATCGCGTAGCTGTTTAATTTTACCTAAAATATTGAATAGTTACTATTTTAGTCGTTCTTATGATTATCTTTATTCAGTACCAATTTTATACTGCAGTTTAACATCTTTAAAATTCTGTGTCAACGAAACTCTGGATTGTTTCAAATATGCGTAACCCTCTCCAAATCCAATATCAACATGTTTGGATGGATCGCATCGGCTAGCTCCACCCAAAGCTTCCGCTATATTACACACAAAATCTAGTTTCATAGGCCAGCATAGAAGCCAGGCGGCAACCCAAGTTACAGTTTCATAACATTTATCGTAGCCGTTCTCAAACATTTTCCTACATTTTATTGTCGCTTTCGCGAACTGGTCCATACAACGTTCTTCTACTTTTTTTAAATAATGTTTCTCGTAATTCTCCCCTTCGATTTGCTCACCTGAAAATTTTGCTTCTTAAGGGATTTTTTTAAATACAAATAACCTTTTTGCAACCCTTATTATCCTTTGAGTTGATTGAACTGACTGTTTCATCTAAATAATCGTTTTCCTCTTTGATTTTTCTCATTTCCGCCTCTCCTTCAATTTCTCCAGTAATCGGAGCAGAAACATCTCTTATAGATCTAGACTTTTATTTTTTTAGAAAATTACTGTTAGAGACAGTAATTTAAAAGTAAACTCATACCTGATGGTTTCTTTTACTTCGTTAATTTCGGTTTTAATGCCAAATATAGCTTCGGCAAACGGTTTAAACATCAAACTGTATCGAGTTTTTGTTAGATTGAACGTTAGAGAAGCTGTACAAGCGAATACACGCACCTTAAATGATATTATCACAAAGTAGTTTTGTTGCAAATGAACTACGAAGGAAAAAACCCTTACAACTTCCTTGCTATTATTCGAAATATTTTCTATCGGACCCGAAATTATGAAAGCTATAACCAAAGCTTTTAGAACACTTCGTCCAACACGGCCACCAAAACTAGGAAACGACAATAGAGTGATGCATCTTATTTGACTCGAAACAGCTAATCCAATACTAAAAACTGTCTTATTATTTCGTGTCTTTAGTCGATTGTATTTTTATACTGACCCTAATATAAAACAAATTGAAACAGTTAACCAGAACAAAATATCTTCAGTAAATCCAAGTTCTGACAAGACGTATCTGTGAAAAATTAATCCTAAAACAAACCCATACAAAAATCCAAATATTCCTTTTAATGTGGTATGTTGATTGGAGGAAGTGAAAAATAATCGTTTGCAAATTCCAATTTTTTTAAAACCATTTATAAAAATCTTTCAAACGAAACATTTCTGCATTTTGCCAGATGGAAAAATTTCAAATTTTGACAGAAATTTAATAATTTCTTGTCAAAATAAGATACAGGAAGTTCCATATTAAAATCAAAGAGAATTAAAAAAAGTATAAAACATGAAAAAATAAAATGTATTTAATATAAGTAAACGTTTAATGAATAGAAAAAGTATTTAGTTAGAGTAAATCTAAATTTTAATAGTTTAAAACAAATTCAAGAGAATATTAAACAGTTTAAAAAATTGAACGTACGTAATATGTACGATACAGTTAAGGCCGCGGTCATAGTACATCCGATTTTTACACTGACGTGCTCGGTCGATGATTTTTATACTGACATTTTCAGTCGATCTGACGACTTTACACTGGCGAATCTATGGTCACGTTATAAACGTTTGACATTAATGACTTATATTTTGGTAGTTATTAAATGAAATAAGAAAACATATAGAAAAGCAAAGTAATTTTCGAAAATGTATTTTACCAGAAGGACGTCTTTCACGTGAATTTGTTGCCCGTGAAATTGATAGTATTCAAAATACCAATAGTACTGGTGGTCATATTAAAATCTTGAGGCACTGGCCTTTTCAACTGATTGACGGATGAAAACTAATTTTTTTGGTTGTTCCGTCCGTTTTGCCACAGCTCATGGACATTGAAAAATTAATCACATTAATATATGAACGAAATCCTTTATGTGATTTTGTGCGTCATAACTTATACATATATCATTAATTTCATATGAATCAAATCAAAAATACAGGGAGAAAAAAAAGGAAATTGCACGGGGCATGATTCGCCGTTTGAACTGTATATAGGTTGGTTTAACGAAAAGGTTGCACCCCT
Source organism: Hypothenemus hampei (assembly GCA_013372445.1). Lineage (NCBI taxonomy): Eukaryota > Metazoa > Arthropoda > Insecta > Coleoptera > Curculionidae > Hypothenemus > Hypothenemus hampei. Next base: position 431,639 of record JABRWK010000059.1, read on the forward strand.
ATGTATGCCTCTTTGTAGTATAATTTGGGCAAAACGCTTGGACACATCAATTATAATTTTCTGTATGACACATTTTGTACCAAGATTGTAATAGAATGTGGCCTCAAAAGAAAATATTACACGTAATATTTTACAGTTCTAATCCAATTTAATGTTAGAAAGGAATTAGATTTTAAAGGAAATGTTTTATTCTATTAGCTAATACTGATATTATCAAAAATATTATCAAAAATGCAATAATATCACAAACAGTAATTTATTAAAGAAAAAATAATTTATTGGGACGGGAAACAACTTTATTACAACTGCTGAAAATGATATCCATTTAATTCCATAAAATTGGTGCACAATTGAGAGATCCAATGCAATAACCTGACCAATCCACTTTAATGAAAAAACGAGGTAATGATATATTCTGAATCAGTATAAAATAACCATTTGCCCTGTGCATGAATAAGATTTGAATACCAATCGAAACTTAATAATATGTCCTAATGGTAGTTGCCTGCTTATCAGTATTTTGCAAAAACTTGGTATGGCCAGGACTTTTAGTTTATAGTTCTGGCATTTCTTGTTCATAAAACTCAAAAGTCTAACACTCTTTACCTGAGAAAAACCTACATATAGATATGCTAGCAGAAATACCATCCCTTATTTTTTTCATTGTGACATGTTTTCGATTTCCTGAACATTTTAATACATTGACTTGCCAGATTATTACATTGGATCCATCAATTGATCAATAACAGGAACAGAAATAATAGTGACATTAATGTCAATGTGCCAAATTATTACTGAACTAATTGTGTCACTGTAGTAATAATAATACTGTAATCCAGATTCTATTCAAATCTATTCGGATCATTTAGTAAAATGTCCGGAGTTAGACTTCTACATTCAGTTGCAATTAATAATTGTAATTAATAGTACTAAAATATATAGAAAGGATAATTTACAGTATTTTGTAATAGTTTGTTGATTTAATAATTAAATTACAATGAAATTATAAACACAAATACATAGTTTCTTATTTAAAATGACAAAGTTGTGACAATTTTTTAGGAGAAACTACGGCATTCATAATAATTATATGATTGATATGATTATATGGAGCAAACTTGCTTTCTAGAGTAACCAACTTTCCAAAGTTAATTTAATCGATGACTTAAAATAACTAACTTATAGGTACGTACATATTACACTTTTTACTTTTTCACGGTCAGTTTTAACTTTTAATCTTTGTCTACTTTCTAAACATGGACCTGTTTCCTACAATTTCTGAATACGTTTTACAAGATATGAACCAGTAGAATACGGAATCGAAGAAATAATTATATCTTGGTTTATTGTTTATTTTTTCACTAATGTTGGAAAATACATAATATTTTTAAAACGTATACTTTTACCGCCTTTTCGATTCATCAGTCAGCAATACGTAAAAAAAATTGTTGAATTGCACTATTGCCAATTCTGCCGATGTGAACCTAATATTTTTCGTCCAAATATTACTAATATAGATCAGATTTTTTTAACGTAATTAATGATTACCAACTAAATTTTAGTGGATAACCAACTAAGACTGATTTAATCTTTGAATGTGGACAAAACACTATTAACCTTGATCAGATAAAATCGGCAACAACGCCATGAGCACGCGTTTGGTTATTGCCAGATAAAAGCACTATTATTATTGTTTAATTTTGTGGATGTATTAAGTCTTCATATCTGCATTTGAAATTCACATGTTTACACTATTTTCTTACATAAATTGTTATAGGCGTAACGAAAATTTTCACATCATAACAAGTATATTCTATTACTTCAAAAGGTCCAAACGGACGGCAACAGTAAACAGCTATCAACATACTCAGAAACTTTTTTGTTATAAAAATTTTTATTTGAAATGAACTCCATTTTCAAAAATTATTCAAAAAAAATATTTAATAGAAAAAAGAAAGTATAATGCACATTAGTACTAAACAGAAAATGTACTATTCAATGAATAAAGAAAAAACATTTGGACACATGACCATTGATATCAGCCAGTAATATCCTATTAGTCATTGTAAAAAAAACAAAAAAAAACTTTTTTTGTAATTCTTGTCAAATTTTTTATTTGACTAAGATGACAAAAAAAAATTGCTTCTTATTGCGTTGTTCTACTTTAATATAGCGACATAAATTAACATTGTTTTGAATCGGATAGTCCATATAAAATTTACATGGGCTACCATTTAATGTAAAAACTTGCAAGTTCAAAAATAGAAGTTTACTTAAAACATACATAAAAAAACTACGTTTCCAATCAACAAATAGTTTGATACAACATTCGAAACAAAAATGTTAATGATAGCGGACAATTTAATTCTTTGATCAAAATTAATCAAACTATTTGCTTCTCTATGTTTTAAAATATTGTTCGTCACCTAAATGTCAAAATCCAAAGTTGGGCTGAATATTAAGCATGGTCTACACGTAATGTTTTATCGTTAGTCTTGCATGTTACGATAAGACTGATCTTTTTTTGACCGATATTTTATCTCACATAGTTACATTATTGAAACCTTAGCTTAGTCTTAAGTTGAATCGTTCCGAAATTGGGATGAATGAAGAATGTAACTGTCAAACTTGCAATCTACACGTAAAGTCTTATTTGGCAAATCTGGCATGATCATGCAAAGCTAACAACAAAACATTCCGTGTGGACCAAACTTTAGGTTTTTATTTGGAATTCCTCAAGAACGGTCTGCCATCTTCCTAGAAGCTTCATAAATCCTTCTTTATAAAATGCACCTCGCTGTTCCTTCAGCCAGTTGTACATAAAATATTGTATAGATTCTTTTTCCGCAAATCTAAAATTCTTTTAAATGTCCAAACTAATGGGACTAAATCGGTACTACTTGGGTATAAAGAAGATATGTAAAACGTTTACCAATTGGCAGTTTGATTAAAATGTCTTTAATTAATTGGGTAGTTTGAAGATGAGCATTGTCACAGACAAGAATATCTCTTCAAATAGTGCATTAACAATTTTTTTTACGAAAACATTTTTCGATTTGTAGGGTGATTTGATGTTTCGTTTAACAAAAACAAAGCGTCAAAAATGCCACATTTTGCATCTCACAACACCACCGTCATAGCCTTTCTCATTGAAAGAAGTTTCACGTTTTTGGTAGCGAATAGTGTTTTACGCTTCTATTCTAAACTTCATAACTCGCTTGCTGGTTGAAAGTAAAGAATTCATGTTTCATGACAACTAACTAAAACTATTGAAGTGCCTCTGAGCAAGCTGCCTAGACATGACAGCATAATGTCATGAGCTGCAACATTCTAAACAACACCTTAGCGTAAGTGAAGACACCGAAAAAGAAACAAAAGAATTATCATAAATGTAAGAAGAATGCAGATAAGTAGCAAAAAAATTTGAAATCGGAAACATGGTGGAAAGCAGAGGTCAAGTTTTTCCAAAATATTAATTGTTTCTGCGAACCTTAAACTAGTGAATTCCCCACTATTGTAAACAAATACATTTTATTTAATTAAATCGCACCAGAACAAGAAGAATCATAAATATAAGTAGTGAGCGATTTAGATTAAACTATCAGTTGTAAGTTTTGACGACCAGAACGAACAGAATAACATTCACGTTATGGCAAATTCATGGATTAGACGTGCAGTTATCATTATTTGTTCAGTCTTGATACTGGATCGAATGAGCTGCAACAGTATACCTATAGTGTCGACGAAATTGCAAGAAAACTTTTACGAAATCAATGTTCCCGAAGAAAAAAATGAACAGAAACAAATGGAACTGGAAATCATTTTCGAAACAAATGACAACGTTGAAGTGGAAATTATTAAACCAGGTGAAAGAAGAAGAAATTTTAATAGGAAAAACCATTGTGTTGGACCAGTAACTCTTATGGCATGGTGTTTTTAGAAAAGTGCTTAATGTAATTCCACATACACACAAAGTATTATATGCTATAATAATGTATTATTGTTTTGTTAAAAACTACATATGTATTGACAAACTGACTAATAAAGACAATGACTTTCTTTACTACTTAAATATATGCATATTTCAAAGACTACTTTTTTAAAATATTGAAAACACAAATTTGTTTATGTTATTGTTTTATTTTTAGAATAATAGAATGGTGAACTACTTGAAACCTAAAACTGAAACGAAAAACTTTTCAATTCAAAACATTGACAATGTGTGAAAAAAAGGAATTTGCTTTGCCTTTTTATTGTTTTCTAGATCTATTTTTATTATTTTTTTGCTTTTATTGTGAGTCAATAGAGTTTTCATATTCACCATATCGTAATTTTATTTTAAAATTCAGCTTTGTGTTCAGAGTTCATTTAAGATATTTGGCGTCCATGGTCTACTGACATAATATGCGCTCTCTAGAACTGCATAGTCTTATAGTTCAGTTAGCACTGTTTATATTGCTTCACTTGAATTTCTCCTTTTTATCAACTCTATAACTAGAAGATTATTACATTTTCGTTTTTTCATATCCTGGCATCTCAATTGGAGAGAAGGCCTAATTAACCTTTGACCGTACTATCAAAATACGTTTTTTTTGCACACACATTTTTTCGTGATACTAATTTGGATGATGAAATTTAAACAAGGGTGACATCAAGCTATTTCTTGGAATTAGTGATTTCATGACCTAAATTTGTATAAACAACGTAACCTTTATGTTATAATTTGAATTGAATGAGAGTTTTTTCTTCATCCAGACACTGTTTTTGTAATCTTGGAATTTTCCAGAGCAGAAACCCAACACGTAAGCAATTATTTCTGGAATTTTGACATTTCATTCAATATTTAATGTTACATTTTCTAAAGCAGTTTTGTATTTTAGCCAAAGCAATTCTATGATGAATAATATGAAGCTACAAAGCAAACCGGATCCCATTACTGCAATATTATTTAGTTGATTTGTTTTAGTGATTAATATTTTTTTACCCATGAAAGCTCCATAGCTGTCTATTAGACCAACACTTTCAAAATTTCCTTCAATTCCATCGCAAATAGACTTTCTTGGCACTAAACGTTTGTATTCACGAGTACGGATTCCTCTTTCATTGAGAGTGCATAAACTAAAAAACATGGTTTTTTATTGAAAATGAAAGCAAATTCATCTCTTACCCAACTCTTAAACTATCTTTATGTTTATAGGATTTCCGTAAAAGTAAGTCATAATGTTCAATGGTGTTTTTTATAGGAATTTCTCTTAAACTACACTTTTCGTTTTCCAGGAACCAATGGTTCACGTAATGATAAATTTCATATGAGTCTGTATAAAATGCAAAAAAATCCTCTCTCAACTTTCTCACTCCATTCTCTAAACTTGCAAAAAATGGTTTTTGCAAATCACTGTAAGTTAATCCTTTACTATCCTAAAATGACTTCCGAGTCAAAGTTAGTGTTACATCAAATGCTGCAGTTCTATTACATTAAAATAATCCATTGAAACGTTCTCTTTAAACCCAATAGTGATTCTGGATTTAATTAAACTGTCAACTGAGTTTATATTTTCAGAAGTTGATTGTAAAAGTGCAACAATACTAGCCGAAAAAGATGTATAAAGAAACATAAAAGATATTAATGTGAAGATAAATGCAATTTTGCCAGCATTGCTTCTGGGTTCAGCTTCGAATCCTTGTTGAGCTGCAGTTCCCACTTCCATTAGGAATACATCCACTGGATCAGGTCTACAATATAATTATGTAAATAATAATTTTCTAAGAGCTATATCCGAACCTTAAAGAAATATTTGGAATAATATATCGTTTGAAAATTGGATCATTCCATTCCCAATACACCACCAAATAAACAATAATGAAAATAATGCCCATAAGTCCAAAACAACTATACCAAACGTATGAATCAAATGGTAAAGTGAAAACGTTGCTCGTATATGAATGAGGCGTAGCTCTAAATATAAATTTCCTGTCCACTTGATAGGTTAATCCCAAGATATTGAATTCACTAATGTTTTCGCTAAATATACGTAAAGGTGTGCCTATATGGTATAGAAAATGTATAAAAAAAATAATGTGTCCATTGCTGTCATACCTGCAATATCAAAGTTTCCACTATTTGCCTCCTTATTCATGTCGACATCTAAATTTTTAAATATTTCCAATGATGTAGCGTTGACAAGATTTAAAAGATGTTGTAAAATCACATAATTTAATTTCGTCATTATGTTGCTTAATACGCGGTATCTAAAAATGGGGATCCATTTTAAGGACTCTTTAATATTACCGTAACCAAAAAATAAAGTGCCAAGTAGTCATGCAGCACAGTGACGTTAAATAGACATCCTTTATTTGTTCTTATGACACAAAAAAATGCAGCGTCACTAATCACCAGAAAATGACATTAATATAATGCAGTCCGACAACGTCATAGTGCTGACGTCTTCCAAACTGTGAGCTAAATAATTTAATGACTAAATTAAATAACTTAAATTGTCATCAATTGACATGCTAAGTGACGTGTAGTTTGTAGTATTTATAGGCCTGAATATTTTGTTTCTTAAGAGCTTATGAGCTATTTAAATGCAACGATTTATCTGTTAAGTAAACTTGACAGAATGTCAAATTGGACATTCACATTTAAATAAATAAAATATTTATATTTGGTCATTAATTTGACTATCAAATGACGTTAATTATGTGGCCTCATGGATTACCATTTTATCACGTTTAATAGATGTTTCGTTTTCATGAAAACACGTCAACAATCAAAGAAGATCAACTAAATTCTGATCGATATCATGCTGCCTGAGTATTTAGAACTTTTATCTACAAAAATACCTATAAATAGAGCAATTGTTGCAAATTAATAGAAGAAATCGTACAATTTTTTGTCAGGTAAATACGAAATAAATGATTTATTCAAAGATTAAATGTTTATCCACCATGTACTATCAAGGATTTTTCTGTTTCACCAAATTTAAGTAATAAAAATAAGTTATTCACCGGTCATCGTGCAACAAACGAATTCCTGTTTCTCGATCTTTTACTACATAAAATATTTTTATTATTTCTCCCAGTAAATTGTGCACTTGTCCATAATAGTCCTTTGGTTTTGACCATATTCTAGATACACTGGAGATGTTTGATCCGACAACTAAATTTACGTCACTGTTTTCTCCGAGTGTTTTAAGGAAAACCCACTTTTGACCTGAATGTCTAATCTGAAAAAATTTTTTAAAAAAAAATTTAAATGTAATCTTTATTGTAATTGCCTCGATTAGTGATTTAGGTTTGTCACGTGAGACATTTTTCACTAAAATATTAATGGTATCTGAAAAAAAACTTGTTATTTTTAGAAATGATGGTATTTTATAATTGAATTTGTAGCTTGCAGAGAAAGTTATTGTTAATTTCAAGTTTCAAGCCCGAGCACTTTATTTCTAAAGTATTTAAAGAATCTACCAAAACCCAAAAATCTATAACAAATAAAAAGTCTGGAGAGAACTTATAACGGGTGGTCCAGTTTCAAAACTCATTTTGTTCAATTTTTGCAAATGATCTTGACGGGGCTTTTCTATTCACCTGTGCTAGGTACTTGCACTGTAGTTTCTGAGACATTTTTGCTCTTTCCAATACGTTCAAAACATTCAGTTGTTGAGTTTAGTGATCTTTTAATTTCTTGCAAACAGGTTGAAAACTGAAATTTGCGCTCTTTTTTCTTCTTTAACTGACCACTGTCAACTTCCTATGATCAACCTATATGCTCTTCGTCATCATGGTAACAAATTTATCGGTTGTTTCTGCATCAAAAACGAAACTGATAACTCATGTGATCGCTATTACATCGTGGCCTTGTTTAATGTGAAACAAAAATATGACCCAAATTTGTTTCTTCTTCAAGTTTCATTGAAAATTTTGAAAAAACACAAGACCCTTTAAAGTGCAATTTAAGAAACTTACAATACCTTTCTCTACAAGGCAACATTAAAACAAATATTACCTTTCTTCAAACAAGTTACCCTATATATTTTTTTAGTAACACTACTACGATAAGAATGGCAAACTAACATAATGAAAAAGTTTAAATAGAAATAAAATAACTTCATAATTTCCAATTAAATTTAAATAAATGTTATTACGTTCTTTTATATTAAATAACGTAATTTATACTGAACATATTCCGTGACATTTATCGTTAAAATTCAAATTCACCCAACAACAAACCCTTAATAATGTAATAAAATTTTCATAAATCAAGATAATATATATGGAAGGTAGGTATTTAAGAAGAAACAAGCTTAAACACACATATAACTGTATGTCATTTATTATAATTACAGGTCGTAATACTATATTTGAAAATTACAAAGTGTGTTCAAATTTTATACTGAATTTGGTGCTACATCTAAAGTTGTGTCCACACTTACAATTAAATAAAAAAATTGTGCCAACTTTAATTGGCTACTATTATTTGTTTCTAAAGTATTCGAGAAAATGTATTGGTTTTGACAAGTTGTAGTGTGCATAAATTTCAATTATAAAAATAATAAAAGACCCTAAAATGCCGCTTAATAAAATAACAAGGGCCAAATAACAATCAACAAGTCCAACGCTGAAAAAGGCAGAACCTTTTTGAAGCGCAATGTGGTTTTTTTGTGTAGATCAAATTGTTTTCTCGTTGCTCAATTCCATTTTCCGCTATCAATCGAAGCCTAATAACATAATTAAATAACAAAAACTATTAAAATACATATATGAAATTCACACCCAATTTTAAATAATTCCTTGTAGGAGGAATTTTTTTGAATGGCAAGCCAAGGATCGACTACTTGAAGAAATTGTATTTCCTGAAGACCGCATTTTTCATCTTCCTTAAATGTTTCACCTTGAAAATGGTGATAAGCCATAAACACATGATGGATAAATGTCACTCTACTCACTGACAATTTTATAGCCAGCTCCAGTTTCCATATGAAAAGCAAAGAGTCCTTGTCTCATTTTTTTTACACCATCTTCGATTTTAAAAAAATTAGGTGATTTTCCTGGTGGTGCCACTTTCTTCAAATACAAAGCTCTTCTAGTTGGCTCAGTGGTCGTCTAAAAAACGCACATAAGGAAGATTCTGGTACTCGCTTATAAGATACTTGCTGAGAAGAAAAAATGATTAAATACAGTATCATCAACTCCAACTGGAATTCTAGATTTTAACAAATCTTCTAGTGTTTTGATGCTGTTTGACGAAGTTTGAAGTAATGCCACTATATTTGCCGAATAGGACACATACAAGAACATCAGAGATACAAATAGGCATAATGTGGCAACTCTACCGGGAGTACTACAATTAACTTCTTTTTTTTAGTTTTTAGTAGAGTTTAATATTGCTATTACCTATATGGTAGAGCAGCAGCTGCCTGTTGACAAAAAGCCCCAAACGTGACCAATACTATATCTCCAAAGGACTCTCTTAGTTCGATTTGATTCTCCTTCTTCTGTAGTTTGTTTTCTTTATATACTATTTAGTTTGAAATTACCGATTGAAAGCTTACCTCAATTTCAGATGTGAGTTTCTGTTTGGCATATTCCCATTTGATGAGCAACAATAAGACAAATGTCATTATAACAACAATGGCAAAAGTCGAAAGCCATACTTTAGTATCAAATGGTAACGTATAGACATTGGCGACATAAGAAAGTTTTGGTTGTCGAAAAACAAATTTCGATCTTGTAGGAGAGATCATTGCTATGTACTCGATCAAATCAATACGCTCTTTCAACAAAAATAATGACGTCCCTAGTAAGAAAATGAATTAATTGACCTTCATTATTTTAAAAGAAAAACAAGAGGTTTTCCAAAAAAAAAAACATGACAGTCACAAATGGTAAAATTGATAAAATAGGATATTGAACCATCATTAAAGACTTATATTAGAGATTACAAAATAATGAAATTTTTGAAGATGAACTTAAATTAACCAGACAGTCGAAATGGACTAGTAAAATACCTAGCCGAGACTCTGAATATTTTATACGAATGCGTCCATCACGTTGTTCATGTTCATCCAGAGATGCAACAGCAATTAGTAGAATGGAAGCATATAGGTCTCCAATACCAAAGAAATTTTTTATTCAAAAATAAGCTGAAAGTCTTTGTTAATAATGATGGTTATCATGTTCACCAAATGCTTGGAAAAATGGAAAACAATTACTTTAGAGTATTACTGACAAGGGAACGTTTCGAGGTGTGACTCGCAGATCGTAATGAAACTTTGCACACTTATAGTACTATGAAAAATAATCGACACGTATTTTTTTTTATCTGCAATCGTCAAGGTTTAAGGGGTGAAACCCACCCCCAAAATTTCGCCCATTTCTCGTTTTTTAGCGATAACTTTTGATCCAAATGACTTAGAACCACGGGGAAAAAAGCAAATTGCTCGTCTTTTAATTCTCTATCGATCTGTCAAAATCCGGAATTTATATCTTTTTTCGTTTTTTTTTTTTTTGAAAATTTCGTTTTTTTTGCTCCCTGTTTTTACATATTTCGAGTTTTTTCATACATTTTTCACTATTTTACAGACAAAACACTGCTGAAAACAATGGTGCAAACCAGAATTCGATATTATGTTTCTTACAAAAGTTATCATTGTTTAAATAAAAGTGTGCGCGTAACGCTCCACCGCTCATAACTTCGCAACGGTAACTTTTAAAAGAAAACTCATTATAATAAAAAAGGATTCCTTTAATGACTACT
>JABRWK010000059.1:443956-458254 GCA_013372445.1 Hypothenemus hampei
CACTGCAAGCCATGCGATTTTGTTATGATCTACAGTTCTACGTGCAGTACGATAAATCGTTACGTGTGTAGAGCGTTATAGATTCATACTTGTAAATTTTTGTTAAAAAAATGACTATTTTCAGTGCAACATTTTTATTTTCCTTAAAATACAATAAAAGTTAATTTGTCTTTTCTTTCAAAATAAAAATGTACTTTATTGGATAATTTATTTTAAAAAATCGAGAAATATCAATACCGAGTATGGACGTTATAGATTTGTCATAGCTAAAACTTAGACGATAATAGCTAATTTTATTTTTTAGGAGTAATAAAATTCGAAAGAAACAATAAATAAGTAAGTAACCCATTAAACTTTTTAACTTAACCCAATTGTTAGGGCGTCAATTTTATTAAACTGAACGGGAACGCCCTCTTTCTTATCAAATACAACTATCTGGATGCTGACTTTGTCCTTTTCGTCCTTTACCCGTTTTCGTTTCGATTTTCATGTGATCGATACTCAAGCGTCTTGGGTTGCCTAATGTCACCAAAGCGCTAGCTATTGCTAAACCTGCCGGTTGACCTCGCACCGTGTAAGCCTCGCAACCTAAACAAACTTTTAGATTAAAGAAAAAGGCAGGCTACGTTATTTCAAGTCATAACAGCGCCGAAATTACAAACATATACCAACCTGTGGGCAGTCGAACTAATAAGCTCAATACGGCAGCCTTGCTTCCTTCGCAAGGTTCCAAAGCTATTGGACTGGGTACATCTTTCTTTCTTCTTTCCCGTTTATTTAATTCAATTTCGTCTAAGGGTTTTTGTCTTTCTAATTCGACTAAGACCTACAAACAAATAAAGCGTCAACATCAAAGTTTCTTATTCCAGGAAAATGTATCCGACACGTCTTCCTTCTATAACGTAATATTTGCTATTCGTATGAAAAAACTTACTTGAGAAAATGGTCTAGAAGCCATTTGTTCCATTTCGACAAATAACCTTTGTCGACGTCGATACATATCGTAACGTTGCTTGATTTTCCACAAAACTGCGGCGACTAGAAGTAGCAATAGGAAGCAACTAGAAAAAAACAGCTCAGTCGATTTCACTACTAAAATCAACCAATCTAATTACTTACGAGGAAAATGTGATGAAGAACTGTTGTAAGTTCAATTTTGGATATTGAGAAAACGATATTTGTATTATAAGAGGTGGCTGAAAATCGTAGACATACACATAAAACGTTGTGAGAGTTACGTTATTCTCGTTTCCAAATGAATAATCCGATTTGCCAAACCTATGGCTGAGATGAAAAGGCAATTTGTTATAAAAAGATCTATAGAGGAAGCTCGATTAGTTTTACCGAAATGTCGTGCAATTTATAACCGAAAATATTGGTTTTTCTTCAGCATTATTGGAACGTCTAATTGTGATGTTCATTTTAGCCATTTCCGAACAACTAACTGCGAAATCCACATCAATATCCGCCTTTTGGGGCGAATTCCTGAAGTTGATCTGTCGAAAGTGTCTATCCTCTTTCTTCGAAAGATTAAATGTAAATTGATAATCAATTGTTAAATCGTCTATTAAAAAACAAAATATAAATAATTGACCTTCATTCATTTATAGTGAAACCTACAATAACAGGAGCCATTGTTCCAAATGTCGGGTCTATAGTGATTGGCTGCATCGCACTTTTCACATTGATCTCCCGTAAGTCCTTTAGTCCTGCAGTGGCATTTGCCAGTTTCCCGATGACAATCGTCTGCGTGGCCACGACACTCGCACTTCTGACACTTCCCTCCGTTCACTGGACTACCCCAGAAACCATAATTGCAAATGTCACAGTGAGGACCAGTAGTCAAATTCTAAAAGATAGGATGTTATAGTGCCTTTCAATTTAAGCAATGACGTATTCTTGAATAATAATACACTATATGTGTATAGTTAATTTTTACCTGACAAGTATCACAGATGCTGGAATTTCCTTTGCAATGAGCGTGACCATTACACTGACATAAGGGACATGTAGTAAAGTGCCATCTTTCTACAGAACATACGTGGTGCGACAGTGAATGAACATCCAGGGTGGGACCTTTAAGTAAAGAAAAATAGTTTTTAACTGTTCCAAAAAGAGAAAGCTTTTCTCTTTTAGTGAATCAATGAAGTTTACCTGCGTAACCACCTGGCATGCAGATACCTAGCCCCGTATTTGACCCGTCATCGCACCAACCACAAGCAGGATCATCTCTGCATTTTGAACACGTTTTATAATAACTGTAATCGAAAAAAAATCTTAGTAAATAAGAGGAAATCAAAGAGAAGAAATGCAATGGCCTCACCTGCACTGTGAATTACTATTCTCCTCTGATCCTCTGGATCTGCATTTAGAACCGTTCGTTGTCCACTCTCTGCATTGGCCATATGGGAAGGAACATGTGTAGGCATTCTAAAATCGAACATAATTAGAGTTACTTCTATAAAAAAAACTTCGTGCTCACCTTGTCTACGCATCTGCCTTCATTTTGACACCAAATGCATTCTTCCTGAGTACAATTTAAGCAAGAAGTAAATTCTGAACATACTTTTTGACATTGGGCTGGTTCATTCGCTTCTACTGAGGCGTTTAAATGAGGAAATGCTACGCATTTAGCATGTTCAAAGCGCCATCTACAATAATTAATTTTTTAATTCAGACCATCCATTGGCTACAAAAATGTGATACCACTCGCCTACAGAATGGTTGTAATGTGCAGGCGGAGCAACTGTGAAGCTGTTTACAAATTGGTCTGGGATCCGCTGGGCAAAGGTCGCCACTTTCGAATCTGATTAAACCTGTTTCGGTTAAATTCGAACCAACATTTTGACGACACTTTTTATGCATGCAAACACCATTACACCAAACACATTCAGCTGTTGTAAAAACACAACTTAAACAGTCCTGAAAATAATTTTAAAATAGGCAAATGGCATTAATGCTTTAAAAAATCAATGCACCTCCATTCTGTGACATTTCTCAGTATTTGCGACAATGGAATGTTGAATGGTACTTCTATGTTTCTCAGGACATTTTACCAGTGGACTGTCTTCTTTGAGTATTTCCTTTGGTACCCGCATTACTGGCAAACATCTTATATTCTTTATATCCCAAACGCATTTTACACCGGGCCTAGATGTTAAACAACTATTCGAACTATTATAATAATGGCAATTGCCAGGTGTAAACTAAAAACAGCATGAGTTCCAAAAAAAAGATTTTAAACCAATAGATGAAATTACTTTGAGCATGTCGTTCAACATCTGACCATTGAATCCTCCATAAACATAAAGTGACCGCTCAAAATCTACAGCCGAATGACCAAATCGGGATAAATCCGCGTGCAAATCCTCACTGACAGTCATCGTATTCCAACTATCGCATAGAACGTCGTAAACTAAGACTTCGGCGCTGTAGCATTTCGAGCGAAAACTATGAGCCGAATCATTATGTGTATTGCCTCCAAATACCATCATTAAACCACCCGAAAGAAATATGGAAGAATGAAGAAATCTGTTTAAAAAGAAATAATTAGATCGAATTCGACTTTGGTTGAAATGGCTACCTTGCAGATGGTGCGTCAGCCAATAAAGTCCAAGTTCTTTCGATAGGATCATAAGAATATAAATTTTTGGTTAGATGCTGAGTGGATTCACTTTCCGAAATTACACCCCCATAAACATAAATTTTTCCAGTCAATGGGTCCCAGGAAGCGCTATGACCATACCCACCTTTAACTGGAAAACCTTAAAGCAAAGGCGACCAATATTTATCTAGAAAACGAATTCTCAAGTGATATTTACCATCTGTATTTACAATATGCCATTCTCTAGTACCAAAGTGGTACTCTTGGACGGTATTTAAATACCCAAAATTGGGGGAATGTCCAAAAATCACTACCATTTTATCGGCTTTTTTATTCGTATTGTTATTGATTACTATGGCAGTATGTCCAGCCGATTTTAATGGACCGCACATAAGAAAGCTGACGTTACACGAATCCGCTTTAACGGTAATATTTTCCCATATTTTTGCACTTATGTCGAAAGCCCAAAGTTCTGAAGTCGTTCCTCTAAAAAACAATTTTTTCGATTTTTGCGTTACTAACAATTCAATGAAATGTTTACCTATTTCCTACTACACCTCCATATAAGAAAATTTTATCTCCATATAAAACTGTGGAATGTCCGTAGCGCATAAGAGGACCAACATTGATATGTGGAGTTTCCCAGACTTTCCCTACAAAACTTACAACTATAAAATTTCCAGGTTTCAATGCTAACACCAACCATTAAAATCGTAAATATACATCAAAGGAACATTTTGATGTCTATAATACCGTTCATATCTTTCCCCCGCGATTATGTACATGGAATCTTTCCATACGACCGCCGAATGGGACGCAGATCCCGGAGGAACAAAACCCTGTACATCTACAGCCTCCCAATATCCTCTACTTGAATGCTAAAAAGAAAAAAAACATAATTAATTTGAGAAATTAACATATTTCCTAAATGTTACCTGGCTGCAATCGTCGCCTCTATAATCTCCAATGCAATGACACCTAAATTCATAAAGAATTTCATTTAAATTTTTAAAATGTTAGTTTAAAAAAAGACTTTTTACCCTATTTCAGGCTCGCAAACACCTCTGTTCTCGTGACTTCCGCAATCATTAGGACATTTTCTTAGATGACATGCCGCCCCATCCCAACCACCATTACAAGTACAAACACCATCTAAACATGCCCCATTTCCTGAACAATTCACGCCTGATATTACTGATGGACAAGCGTTCAGCCGGTAGGTAATATTAAAACCAGACAAATTGTAGGCATCATCACTAAAAAAATGAACAAGCGCAGATCCAGATGTTGCGGTCACTTCGGGTATTCTTTTTACTCTGACAAAATTAGCAATGGTATATTTATTATACATACAAGTTTCATATTTACCTGTAGCCATTTTTATACATTAATCCACTCAAAACAGCCAATAATGGAGAATTTACAGAGTCTCCATCAAAAATATATAAATGATCCCAACCGCACTCAGTAACAAATTCCTCAAAATGTAAGGTAATGGTTTTGTGAGGAGCATCTATAAGCCAACTGCATTTTGAGGATAAAGAGTAATTACCCAAACCGTCATGAATGGTGCCACTGTTGGCGCCCATCCTAAAGTAAAAGGCATTATTTTCTGATTTATCCCAAATTTGAATAACTTACCTAACTTTTCCACCACAGTACTGACATTGAGGTCCTTGCCACCCCTCGTAACAGATGCAAGTTTCATTTTTACATATCCCATTACGATCGCATTGACTGTCGTCAATACATTTAGAGAGAGCATTATGCAGCATGATACTAATGCACAAAAAGCTATTGATATAGACATAAATGCTATATTTTCTGCGATATTTTGACTTGAACAAAAATAAGAACATTTGCAGCACTTCCAACATAATTTACGTTGAAATTTTAGCTCTTCTCGTTTTACTCATCCTCTAATCGAAATGTATGTAAATTAGATTAAAAGGGGCAGTACCCTACTTGTTACTACCCTATCTGGTTTGATCTTACCACTAAGTCTTAATGATTTTTCGGACCCTTTCAGTTTTCATTGTCAAACGATATTATTAAATAGATGATTTCAAATTGTGTAATGTTTCGGACACGCCTAATATTCATTCAAGAACATTGAGACACAATTTTTAAGAGAACTGTTATCCGTTCAACCTAATTTGTTTAGGAAACAGAAATACACATAACAGGAACACTAACTTGAAGTTTCCAGTGACAGTTGACGTTTATTCTTCTAAACATATAGTTTGGCAAATATAAAGCTATATAGCAAATGTCATCTTATTTCTTGAATTTATTAATTTATGCTAGCAAAGACATACGTTTTTTATGACAAATGCCAAACATAGGCGACCTGACCATAACAATTATTGAACACACATTTGTTTTTAAGATCAACTGAAATCAACATTTTAACAATAGAGGGCGTTATTTAAGCGGTCAATTTAAAATAAAACTATAGTCTTATGGAAATGCTGCTGTAGGATGGGTACAAGTTTGCAAAGAAAATCAAATTTGCCCAGTTCGAGCTAAAGTCACAACTGACATTAGAGTGGTTATTTTGGCGACTTTTGAAATTTGAATAGTTCACCCTACTACCTTGTTTTCTATGCTGAAAAAATAAGCTACATTAAACCATTACTCAATAGTTGAATATTAATCCATACCCCACATCGATTGAAGTTTCAAATGGGAAATACGTGTTTCTTTATGCTCGAATAAAGTTAAGTAGATTGATAATAGATTGAATAAGTAAAATTTGATTAATGGAAGTCAGTATGTAGACTGATACTTTATTTTAAACAAGTTTATTTTAATTTTATGCAAAATACTAATGATTAAACATAAACAAGAAAAATAAAACAGAACATTATTCCTAAAAAAAATAATAATCAATTCAAATAAAATCTTGAAAATAATCAACAATTCTCCTAAATATCTATACATAACTAGAGTTCTTATGTATTTTATTTGTGTTGGGTCACAACAGGATGTATTTATACATCTTCTGGCCTATTCCTGGAATTTAACTGAGAAATTACCTAGTGCTATCTTAAAAGTCAAATATACTCATATGTTAATCATACCTATTAAACAAATATTAGAGATCACAAATATAAACGATAATAGTATATAAAATCGAAATTTTTGAAAAGAGATTAAGAATTTTAAGAAATGTTGAAAGTCATTGTATACATACGTATTTGCATACATACACATTTACGTATACATACGTATTTAAGAGTAATTCTCTAAAATTTTTAAAACTTAAAGGCTATTATCTTGTTCCCAAGCCAAAATGGCGTTCATATTCGTAATATGCTTGGTACTCCAAGGTTCCAATGGATCGGGAGATATACTTCCTTCCTCTTTCTGTCCTTTTAGAGAGAGTTCCGATTTGAAATTACGTGGATTTGAGTGTGAAGGAGAAATTCTACAAAGATTATCATTATGATATTTGTAACTAAATGTAGGTGGATTCTACCTGTTGCTTTTTGCTGTTTTCGAACGCTTTTTCTTTCTTTTCTTTTCGGTGTTTCCTGATTGAGATAAATGGCCGTCGGCGGAACCCTCAATTTTAACAAAATTTTCGGAAACAGTTATATACCTAAAATTATATAAGCAATTATACAAACTATTTTACATAATTAAATTTCTTTCACAAGTTTTCGTCATCTTTCATTGCCACATCAATGTTAATCGGTCTAACACTGCCAGGGTTACTTTTCAGTTCTTCTTTAACACTTTTCATTCGCTCCTCGGCGTAATCTAAAAGAGTTTATATAATAAGAAATATTAATCTGATCACATAACGAAAAATGTCAAATATTCACCCAAATTTTTTATCAGATTTGTGGAATCTTCAGTAGCAGGAGGTAATTCCATTGAACTTGAATCGCTCGATAGAATAAGCTTTTTCTTATCCAAAGCCTTTTCTTCTTAGCCGAATTTCGTTTGTAAACAGACTTCGCACGTTTAATTCTCGATATTTTACCCAACAATACATCTAAAATATTAAAGAGAAAACTATAATTTGAAGATGCTACCATGCAATCAACGTGCCGCCTAAGCCGTCGCTGTCACTACATTCCAAAGCTGTATATTTTTTTAACTTTTTCTTCCATTTTCTTTACAAAATTATCAGTTCCAGCGAAAATTCCAGCCAAATTTTTAACAGAGGGGGTAGCCTTGTTCTCGTTAGGCAAAGAAATTTCATCTGTATGAGGTAAGTTAGCAGCCTGAATTGCTAAAGTATTCAACCTTTCTGGATTATTAGTATCCATTGATTCTAATACCAAATCTCTTAAAGGATCTGTAGTAACATTTTGCTAAAAGCCACGAATGTTGAGTACTTTACAAGAAAATTTCAAATATTACCTGAGGTAACATTAAAGATAATGGCTGGGTTGATGCTGCATTTAAACCTATTGCAGCTACTTGACTTCCAGGCACTTTTAAACCGTGAGGGAGTGACACTTGATTAAAACCTCCCAATGAAGTTACTTAAAAACAATTTCAAAATATGTTTAAGCAATATAACCAGACCTTACCTGCTTCCTTATTTGGAACATTATTACTATTGAGTTGAACAGTTGATATATTACCAGTTAAATTCTGAAAATGATTATTTTTAACTAATGTTTGAGTTATTTGAAAAGCTCACCTGATTTGATATATTATTGTTCGCTGTTTTATCAGTGGTTTGTGTCAAAGTTAAGCCTTGCACGTCATGAGTGAAAGCCATTACGTCCAAGGCGGACGTTAAAGCATCTCCAAATCCATTGGCCAGATTATTGGGTCCTTGAGGATTTACCAACAAAGGATCACGTTTTGCTCTATAAAGATACTCAATTTTTAACATTAGTTTGATCACAAAAAAAACTATTACCCTTTCACTTTGATAGGAGTGTTCAGAGATTCCCGACCCCACATTAAACATCTCATTTCTTCTCCCGTTAAACCTTTCTTCTTTAGAGCGTTTATGGTTACTTTTCCCACTCTCTAATTCAAAAAAAATATTTTGAATATGTAAAAAAATAATTCTAAAATTACCTTCCAATTACACACTGCCCCTTTTCTTTGTTTCGCTCGTGTTTTACTCTTAGATTTAATTACCATTACACCTCTTTGTTCAGTGGCGGGATCTTCGGCTGGGCCCAAAGATATACTGTATTCCTAGAAACGACTCTCTATTAAGAAGTATTAGTTTATGGTTTACGGAATTACTTGTAAATAATTGTGAGCCTCTTTCTGTGGAATAGCTCTTTCAAGGGAAATGACAATTTTTGCCCATTGTTTAATATATTCCTTTTCGCTCTGTTCAGTGACATGCGCGTATGTGTTCCCCATCATGGCAATCAACATGTTTAACAATAAAATCGGTACAAACACCATGAACAAACCGAAAACAGATTTGGCAACACCTGGATATGTTGTCAATGCAAGTTCCGAATACTACATTAGATGAGGTATCATCAGTGTCTTGGAAAAATAAATTATTTTTACATACATCGTAATTTCCTAATGTAATTTGGAACAAAGCCATCCAAGTGGAACTGTAGCTATGGTACAAGGTACCATTCACGTTTGGGTTGCCTTTATACAAGAAAAAAACGACTGCGAAAATCCAAATAGAAAAATTGTGTATATGATTCCGAATGTGAGCATATCCCCGGTAATCATGCTATAGATCATTGTTACAAATGGCCCTGTCAGGCGAACAGCCCTAAAAGCAACTACGTGTTCATATTTAATCAAACATAGAGTATTAAAAGTACCCGGCAAAGAACATGAGCAGAAACCACGACCCTGGTGCAGCAAATATTAAGATGGTCTCTTCGATATCGCGTTTGCCGGCTAAACGACAAGGTATACAAGCAAGGATCATGAGGTTTGACAAGAGAAAGATGAATTTTGGTGGAGAGTTCGTCTAGAAACGAATATTAAAATAGTAATTTTAGATGTTTTTATACAAATAATACTTACTTGTTGTTTTAAAAAGGAAAAGAAACCTTGGTTTCTTATTTCATCACCTTGTTGGACCACCAAGTAACTGAATACGTTCATGAGAGTTCCAATTTCAGCGCAAATCCTATCAAATCAGTTCTGACATTAAAATTTTACTGAAAAGTTATTACACAATAAAATTGCACCTGATGATAACTGAGGGCTCGTCTGACCATTCTAATAAGGGTTCATCAGGATCGTCCGGTCTCATGTAAATTGCCAAAGACATAAATGCTAAATGCACTATCAAAATAATAAGACGCTTCAAAAATTGATTTCTCGCAAACGCTTTCCACTTTTCCTCCAGCAATCTTTGAATTATGCCACCATCTAACAGGAAATATATTGAATTTTAGGTCTTAGAAGTCTAGATTAAAACTAGAAAGACTTGCCCAACATGTCCAAATGTTCTTCTTTGGTACCGTTCAAAATAATGAATAAAGCTGAGTTCCAATTGGTTCTTCCATCTGGCAAAAGGGTGTCTAAAGCGTTTAAGGTATACGCGGAACATGTTATGTTACTGTATCTCCAAAATTCCTTACAAGACAACTCCAACATTTCTTTAAACACTTCAGCACGACCTACACCATTAATTGAGGTACGTAAAGTTGAAATTGAACTTTGATTTCTAATTGTTACCTAGCTTGCAAGCCAATGTTAGAGGAGTCAGTCCTGCTTTATTAATAATTCCATTACTAGCAGGCAATTTAGGATGTCGTAAAGC
Organism: Hypothenemus hampei; assembly: GCA_013372445.1. NCBI lineage: Eukaryota > Metazoa > Arthropoda > Insecta > Coleoptera > Curculionidae > Hypothenemus > Hypothenemus hampei. The sequence goes on from JABRWK010000059.1 coordinate 454,288, forward strand.
GTAGCCAAACATATCCTGCGCATGAATAATAATGATATATCATTGGATTTGAATTAGCACAAAATCGTACCAACTTATCACAGACAACAACCATATGTAAAATCATGTTTCCGAAATTGTCCTGCAAATCTGGATGAGCGCCAACGTCCAATAGTAAATTGTAAACGCTTTCGTTAGCACAACAAGCGGCCCAGGCCAATGGGTATTCGCCTAAATAAGCCAGGCCCTCATATTCGGTGTGTTTGGCAGGACGCGCCTTTTGTTGGTCTCTTGGTAAAAAGAAACTACCTTTACAAAAAGAGGAAGTAAAATTTTTGTTTTGTTTTTTTTTCAACTTTTTAATACTCACCATTAGCTCTCTGATTAACATTGGCCCCGGCATCAACCAGGTCTTGGACCAATTCATTATTACTGTATGCGATAGCCAAATGTAGAGCGCTTGCTCCTGCAATATTAGTAAAAGTTAAATTTTTCATTTATTCTCTTCATCCTGAATGTTACCTAAATATTCTTCTCCCTCAACAACATCAAGGGCTAATTTTGGAAAGCATTTGATTAGCGTTCTTGCCAATCTTGTATGAATTTTTGTATCGCATATAATAAGAACATGCAACAGAGTTTCTCCTAAAGATCCTCTATATTGCATTTGCCAACAGGCCTCATGATCCAGCCATTTACCCAATGGGTCGTACCTGCTTAATGAAGCTTCTATAGGTAAAATAACCTGAAAAATGCATTGTTCTCGAAAACTTAAGAGACACAAAAAAATATAGACACTTGTTCATGATCCCGATATTTCCATCTTAAATATTCAGATCGATTGATGATTTGTCCTTTTCCATCTTGATACATTAGCTGACCAAATTGGGATCTAATTAGTTTTTCACACTCTGCTTGACCTCCTACATTGTATGCATCTATTAATTCTCCACCTAAAATAAGATAATCGAAAATTATTGCTTAAAAAAAATAGAAAATAAACATGCCTTTCTTGTAATTGGCTAATCTATATAGCAAACACTGATCCTGATTTGAACTTTGACTGATAACTCGATCCAAAATTGAACCTCCTGTGTAATGTTGCCTTTTATTTCTGCAACAAGATTTACCTTGACACGCACCCATATTCAGGATCTAAAAAAAGGAAGCTTCAGAGATCAGACCGGACTTAAACGTGGATTGTTGATTAGTGTCTGGCATAACTGAACAATACTTTGGGCCTTTCGAACTCCAAATCAATATTTCAGGGGTCAGGGTAAGAAAGTTTTGTGTCAAGGGTAATAAAACGCCAATCTTGCAAATGGTACGTGCTGGTACAAACTCTATGCGTACAAAGCAGTTGCCTAATTTCCATCGTGAAGGGAAATGTCCTAAATTACATCAATTTCTTTAGAACTTTTATGTATTTAAGCCATCACCCTAAATACTAAATTTCAAGTTGTTCCTATAGAAAAAAATCTAAGAAGAACCATGTTATCGCAAGTCAAATTCCAATTAAATTTTGATAAAAATATTCTGAATATAAACAAGATTGAGAAACGAACCAAATTTAGATTTATTTTGTTTTCTTGGACTAAAATTGTTGAAAATATTGAACAATGGGTTTAATGAAATCAGCAGCAAAACGACCAGGTTGGTCAGTATGTGTTATTACTTTTCTCAGTACATCACTTTTGCCTTTTGTAACTGTAGTGGCTCTAACGCCTCTAATAGTGGCTTCTTATATTGAAGATTACTTGAAATCCAATGGTATTTACATCAATTTGTCTAACCTAAATTACAAATAACCACATTCCTCTAGGTTTTGGGTCAGTGGTCTATCTCACCTGTGTTCAAGGATTCATGTTAATTGCCATTGTGATCATATTGTTTAGTGCTAGTTTTGTGTTTGCAATTTTAGTAAATATATTACATTCAAAATATTTTTCTAGAGAAAACACAAAAAAACTACATGTTATATCAATTTAAAGGAAGTTAAATGTAGTTTTATTACAAATAATAGTGCTTAAAAATTACTCTTTATTAAACTTCAAATTCCATAATTTTTTGGCAATTTCCTCCTGGGTTAATTTATCCGGATTGAACGAAAATGCTTTAGGAACACTCTTGGTTATGACTATGAGATCGTTAAGAAAAACTCAAGTATATATTTAGCAGATAGATGTTTGTTAAAAAGGATACTTCCTTCAACTTTCTTCGATTTATAATTAAAGTCTATTCCCGTTAAAATCTTGAAAGCTAAGATTTGATCTCTGAAAAAAATAATAATAATGAAGCCTTGAACATATATCCCAATCAAATTTTTAACCGTTTATTTTGAATTTGCTCCTTTTGCTTAGTTATAGATTCGATTTTTTTCTTTAATTCTTTATGATTCCTTTGAAGGCTAACCAGTTCCTTTTGCTTTTCAGATTGCATTCGTTTAAGTTCCTCTATACTAGTTTCTACATTATTTAACATCTTTTGAAGCTGTTCATATTCTAAACAGGATGCCTCGTAATGGTCCAGTTCGGTGGAAACCAATTGATCTAAAGGATCTAAAAAATAAGAAGTAAATTAGAGAAGAATAGGGGCTTGAATTTCATGAAAATACCTTCACGTAATCCATTCGTCAAGACATCCAAGAGAAAATTGATTTTGGACTCACACTGTTCATCCAAATTAAACATAAAGTTCATTAAATTGTTATTAACTCTTTCATTGATCAGTTCTAAGGTTTCTGTAAGCTCTTCCATGTTAAGTCTGAAAACCCCAAAATACTTTCTTTAAATTTCAAAGTCAGTTTGATCGGTTTGATAAACATTGCATATTTTGACAGAACCATACAGTAGGGATGGCTAAAAATAATTAGTCATTGCAATAACCGGTTATTGTTACTTACTAATCAGTTATAAGCTTAATAAGTAATTTTTATAATAAAAAATAATAACCTCAATATAAAAAAGACGAACAGAAAGAAAAACATGTAAAATCGTAAATTGCATTCTGTTATTTCTGTTTTGATAAATATCAAGTGTCAACGTCAAAAAATTATTAGGCGCTGGGCTGCGTTCAGATATGTAGGTGGAGTGCGCCTGGACGTTCTAAAGCCGACTTTTCACCATATTATATGACATTCTATCTCATTCTATTATAAGTATATCCCATAGTGCAAAGCCGATTTTAGAACGTTCGGACGCACTTCACCTACATATCTGAACGCAGCCCTGTTTAGGCCAATATAGAATTATTTGGAATATATGTATATGTTACAGACAAAACACGAAATACAGACAATTCGCGTTTTGTCCAGACAAAACCCGAACTGTCTAACACTTTTAGACAAAGTCCGAATAAATAAGGAATTTTGTGAATTTCGGGATTTGTCTAGACAAAACGCGTTGTGTCGGTAGAGTTCTAGACAAAACTCGAACTGTCTAATGCTTTTAGACAAAGTTCAGATTTTTTAATTATAATTTAAATAATACGAGTAAAACTCTTTGAGAATTGAGATCTAACCTCACATAATCTAATCGTCCATACAGGCACGGTTTTGGCGGCTGCGTCTTTAACGGTCTTTCCGCAATGTCTTCTAAATTAAAATATTTTCTTCTTCTAATTAAATTGTTCGTCTAAATTAATTATCTGCTAAATGTCATTACAATCAGTGCGGTACACCTTACTTTTTTTCCTTATTAATAAAATTCAAATAGTGTCTAATTTTCAACTGACAAAATGCAAAATAATTAAAAAATCTGAACTTTGTCTAAAAGCATTAGACAGTTCGGGTTTTGTCTATAACACTTTACCGACACAACGCGTTTTGTCTAGAACTCTACCGACACAATGCGTTTTGTCTAGACAAATCCCGAAATCCACAAAAGTCCGAATAAATATTCGGACTTTGTCTAAAAGTGTTAGACAGTTCGGGTTTTGTCTGGACAAAACGCGAATTGTCTTATTTCGTGTTTTGTCTGTAACATATATA
>JABRWK010000059.1:459494-560591 GCA_013372445.1 Hypothenemus hampei
ACTTCCCCTGATAACCGTTGCAGTCAAAATTTTACACTACAAACTCATACAAGGTGTACATGCTCTCTCATAACTACAAAAAAGAAACAATACTATTTGCTCTTCTATTAAAAAAACTGAAAACATAATGTAATAATTCAGACTATATCTAATAGATGGCGCTCGCGAGTTTTTCAATAAACAACTGAAAATTTGTTACATTGGTACAACTGTTTGAATTTTTCTGTTCGTGCCGCCATCTACCAATAGTATCTTCAATTAGGAACTATTTGGAAAAGCTTTCTTTGCTAGTTTTGGAAATAATTGGAAACATATTTAATAGATGACGCTTGTGAAAATTTTTGGAAACTAGTCTTTCTTGGACGTTTTCAAAATAATCACTCACTAAAAGCCACACAACGAATTAACATAGGAAATTTATTCTCGAATAATAACAAATGATCCTTTAATTTCTCCCTTGTTTGCTGAAATTTTGTCTGAACGACACTTTTGAGTGAGAATTATATGTCTTGTATATGGCGCGCTTTGAACGGACCAATATTATGCTTCTCATTCACAAGTCAAGTGGAATCTGAAATCTCGCAGCCGGCGCCATCTGCGCTTAGGCCGCCTTTCTGCAACAAAGACAACTATATAGTTATCTCTCTCAGCGAACAAATTTTTACCATTAAGTTACCCGTCTCACCGTTGTCTCTGCTGAGACTCCAAAAAACTTTGCAAATATTGAACATTAGAATATGTAGGAGCATTAGACAAGAATCTATGATAACATGAGATAAGGAAGGGGTTATCCTCGAATAGTCGAATCCATGACAAGAAGGCCCAGATTTACAAATATAAGAATCAAGTTTAAAAGAGCTTTGAATATCGTCGGTACAATACCAAAACCTGCTGACATTTTTTCGAAAATAGCGTTTTTTGCATTATTGAATTCAGTATTACTGTTTCTACTACGTAGCATTCCCAATTAACTGTTAAACATTTTCCTTTTTTTAATTTGTTCTTGAAAAATTCAAAGATTAGAAACATTAAACGTTTTTTGTGTCTCCTGTAAAATTGTGTTTGATGCAGTTAACAGGTTTTGTTATTGTACCGACGATATATTTGTTCAGATAAGAACAAGTCATTGTTGTATTTTTGCATATCTCAATAGAATAAGCTTCAATCAGGATGGGCTTTGTGCATATGGCAGGATAAGTCACTAATGCATATATAATTAGAATATCACGATAGATAGATGTAATCAGAGAGAATATAATAATAATTATATTGTCTCCATATAATAAATTTATAGGAACTTTATTTAGTGAAGGTCCTAGATGCTCTCACTAACATAGATTGGAATTTAATGCAATATAATACCTATCTAAATCAGGAAAATAGAACTGTAGATTAAAATTATTTTCAGTAGCAAGCAGAAGTACAGAATGCACCTTCCTTATAATTGTAATAGTAAAAGAAGTGTAGCCTTCAGAATCTTTAAGTTATAAATTAGTAGGCCACACATGGAATTTTCTGATTTACGCCCTACTAGGCCAGCCTGTGCTAGTATACATAGAAATATTTCTATATTAAAAATTGTCATAAATTGGTAGATTTACATACATATTTATTTAATTTACTTGAGCTACAAAACTATTATCTTCATTGAGGGTACCATGGTCATTTGGAATCCGGCCAGCATTCTAAAATATAAGAAAACACGTAATATATTATTTTCATTGTAAACATATAAAAGATATAAAATAGGCATGCTCCTAAATTACTAATTGGTCTTTTAATATTAAAAAATTGCGTGCTCTGAGCCCATATTTCATATAATTATTTTTATATATCTATGATTTCCACTTACCAAAATTTTTCCTCGTTCTTCAATCAAACCATAGGCGAAATGATTTAAATTAATAACTTTAGGCAAAGCCACCCCTTGAAATCTATACACAGGACTTCCTTCTATATCAGTGTTCAATTTTATAACATTGGTAACCGTTACTCTTCCTAAATGATTAGTGTTGGGCAACATTGGTCCACGACTAATATCAATATGAGGGCCCACTTTAAATAACGTAATTTTATCTCCATTATGTGCCGCTATGTCCGGTATTTGTTTAGTCTTATGTGGATTATTCTTAAATATTTCCAAAGCTATATTCTTATCAACATCTAAATATTCAATTGTCTGTTCTTTTTGACAGAATTTAATAAATTCCAAAGATAGAACTTTTAATTCCGTCTTTGTAGGGTCCCAATTGTCTAAATTTAGTTGTACATCATAAACAAAACTTCCGGATTTCACTGAAATCACAATCAATTGCATTACAGTAGGCATTTACACATAAAAATTAAGTACCGCTTGGACTGGGAAAACTATGCAAATGGACTTCAACATTTTCTTTAAAAGCATCTGATACCACTGCTCCCAGCAGGAAACTACAAGTCCTCCAAAAGACTTTATTTACAACATGCGGATTTGGAATTTGATAATGCAACAATTCTAATATGCACGAATCTGGTAAGGGTTTATGCATATGCCATAAATGATTCTTATTTAAGAGAGCCACAACGCTTCCGTTTTTAAACTTCTCTCCAAGATCTGAAAAGAGAGGTTAGTTTCTTTTTATTGAAAAATACTTAATTATTACGTTTGGCACAATCGTAAGGAGTCGAAATGTTTTTGTTCATAACAAAATTGCAGTTTTCGGGAGGACCCTCGTACTGAATATCTATTTTCTCTATACGGCCTAGAGATTCTCTCTGTCTTTTTTGTTCAGATATAAATATTTCACTTTGCCTTTGGTATTCTTCAGGGCCCAAAGAGAGAAATCCTTAAAAGAAGAATATTTAATCATTGTATGATGATTATACTTTACTGTACTTCGTATATTTAAGTGTGTTGTTGGGATTTTAGGGCTAAGACATCTGTATAATGAATTTAGTCTCATTATGAATTCAATTTTTAGAATCTTAAATAAACGAATCTAACTGCCTTAACAATTTGGTTATGTACGTTTTCTTTTTCTTTTTTAATGGGCAGGAGTAGTTACTGAAGTCATATGGCCAAGGAACTTTTTTTTTAATTCTTTGTAACTTGGTATATTTTAACACGAAATAATAGAATTAATTAGGCATATTTACATATTTATAAATATCAACACGAAATAGGTGACCATAAATAACTTACAACTAGAAAAAACGTTGCTCCTGGAAAATCGGGCTACATGTCGTAAATATAATATATAAATAAAGCTATTTAACAAAAAAAGCAGCTGCTGCATACAAAGATAAAATAAATACACTGAAAATTACAATAATATTGAAATTTAAAACAATCAATACAGAGACAAATCTAATAATATGTATATCCATGTCCTGTAAAATTTCTGCACAACGTCGTGGTATCAGTTGCACTAATCGACGTATTAGAGATCCTGAAGTGTATCATCCCATGTTTCTTCAATCCGTTCGGCTAACTGCTACAGATTATTTGCGGGTTCTCCACCTCTTATTCGTCGTCCAAATATGTCCCAAATAAGTATGTTCAATAGGATTTAAATCGAAGCTGTTTGCTGACCATTTAATAATATTAATAGTTTGCTTTTCAAAATAAATTTGAACAATTCTTACAGTATATGGCCTTGCATTATCTTATTGAAAAAATTAAATTGATGTCTTGTTCTTGGGCTGGATATAGCGGATTGGAGACTCTCGTCAATGTATCTCTTGTCAATTGTCAATGTGTACAGTTAGTGTTCCATTTTCAAAAATATGTAAACGTCTGTGGTTATATAAAGTTATACCTCTTCGTACTATTACTGACCCATCACCAAAAAACTTGGTTTCTCTTATAATAGAGTCTAAAAGTTGTTCTTCTTGGTATTGATACACTCTTTGTCAAGTATTTTTCGATCTTAGAAAAAATGCAACTCATCTGTAAAAAAAACATGGTCCCAATGCTGTAGGTTTTAATTTACATATTCTTGGTCAAAAGTACTTCTTGTTCTGCGATGTTCATGGATTAATTCAGGAGCAGTCGCTGAACTTCTGGAATTTATCTGACCTTCGATAGCGTGTTACACTGCAAGAAACATCAACTGGTTAAAAATTAATCTGACTAGAGCACAATATTAACAGAACTACTTTAATAATTCAAAACGTCTACCTTCGGCATTAATACAGAGTACAGTGAGACGAAAAATAGATTGTGCCACTGCTCTTAATATCTCCAGGTTATTTCTTATTTACTGGCATACATTAATAACTTGCTGCTACATTTCTGGCAAAACTTGTGTTTCATTTAAGGTTTTAATATAATGCTACAGATGATAATCTGGAAGTGTAAGATCTGTAGATTTTGTTGGCCAACGATGTGGTTCTACACAACCAATCCAGCTATTAAGATAGGTTTCATTGAGATAATTTCTAATTTGCCTACTGAAATGGGCAAGACCAAAAATGTTATATTAAGTGTAGATTTATTTCCCAAAATTCTTTATTGATGGCTTATAGTTTGATAGCCATGGCGAATTGGACATACGTTTATTAAAAATTTTCTGCTTAAAATGATTTCAGTATATCATTAAACATCCTGTATATATATTTTTACCTAAGAAAAAAAATCAAAGAATGCTATTTTTGTGGATCTTTTGATCGTCAACATGTAGAGAACAAAAAAATTATTATTACATGTCTAATTTACTACATGTCACTAGTGATTTCTGGTTGCTATGTTTGATCAATAACGACAATTCATTCTAAATTAATCCAAAGTTTTTTTCGAACATTCATTTAAATTTTAATGGAGCATCTGGCGAAACCTCAAATAATTTGCCACAATCAGAAGTCATTAGATTACGCCATACATGACGTAAAATGGATACCGTGCAGTGCCAAGTTCGTGGCGGCCGGCGGAAAATCTAACGGAGCGGGAATAGTGGAAATTTACTCGTTATCTGGAGAAGGAATACAGAAAATTGATGAATTTTGCAAAAAAGATCACTTTAAATGCTGCACCTTTGATGCTTCAAGTTTAAGAAATCGACATTTGGCTACAGGAGATTTTTCAGGGCGACTGCAAGTGTGGTAAAACTACACATTATTAGATTCTAAAAAGATACACTAAATCGGAACTATTAAAGGGATTTAGAGGATACTTTAATACCCGTTTACAAATCCACCACTCACACTGCAGTGATAAATTCGATAGATGGAGTTGCAGGACAAAGTTCAAATTGTGGGGCTCCAGAAATTGTAACTGGGTCTCGAGATGGATGCGTAATGGTATGGGACGTTCGTCAAAAAGACATTCCAGTGGCTAAATTCACTCCTCTGGATGGACAAGCAGGAAGGGATTGTTGGTGTGTGGCCTTTGGCAACTCTTACAATAATGAAGAGAGAGTAGTAGCAGCTGGATATGATAATGGAGATGTAAAACTTTTTGACTTAAAAACGATGAGTGTTCGATGGTCCAAGTGTCTTAGAAACGGGGTAAAAAAACAGTAAAAAAGTAAATTTGCATTAAAACCTTTCTACAGGTAGTGAATATACAATTCGACCGCAAAGACATTCCAATGAACAAACTGGTAGTTACCACGTTAGAGTCAAAATTTTACTGCTTTGATGTGCGGACCCATCATCCTTCAAAAGGATTCGCTTTTACCACTGAAAAAGCCCATGCATCCACAGTATGGCAAGTGAAACATTTACCTCAAAATAGAGAAATATTCATGACCACAGGCGGTAGTGGTTCCTTATGTTTATGGAAATAGTACGTACTGAAATTAAAAAATACAAAAATGTACGAATTAAGATTTGACATTGCAGCAATTATCCGTTAAAACGAGTGGAAAATGATTCAGATGGTATTCCTTATGGCATAATTGGCGAATTGCAACAACTCCAAAACAGCATACTATCCGAACAACCAATTACAGCATTTGATTGGTGTGTGGATAAACTAGGTTTAGCTGTGTGCTCTTCTTATGATCAAAGTTTAAGAATTTTAATTACGACTAAGCTGAATTTATGTTAATTATTTTATATTTTTGACATACATATTTTAGTATAATATGTACCAGACGAGACAAAAGTATCAAGAAACGAAATCCAATAAACTAATTAATAATATAGAAACTTACATATCTATCTATCAGTATATCTGAATTGCAATCACAGCTTAAATCAGTGAAACCCCACTGGATCTGTAAATCTACAAAAATAATGAACCATTAAACCGATTGGTTTAATATCGTACTAAAATGTTGTTACTTTGTTGTAAAAATATAGAAGAGAGCTGGAATGGGCACTAACAGAAGTAACAAACCATGAAGTATTGGCCTGGTGAGTTGAGTTAAGGAAATTATTCCATAAGCATGAAGACACCAATGTCCAATCACTATAAAAAGGTTTCTTGGTTGCCCGAATGTACGAATAAGTAATAACCGTATTGTTTGCTCCATTCTTCCAGCAAAATGTGCTGCACATGATATTATCGAAATCACGATAGTGAGATAAGGATATGAGTAATCTAAAATTAAGAAAAATGAATAGAAAACGTTAAGAATAAATTAACACTTACAAATTAAACCTCCAATAACAGCATGAGTTAATATTAATATTGGAATAAAGTACATTGCAGAGTAAATGGACATTTTACCTTGCCTAGGTAAAAATTTCCTGCATATCCATGGCCTTATCGTTAACATCACGATCAACGCGAGTACATAAAAAAGGAACACAATTGTATACCTGAAAATATTGATATTGATCCTAAACTATTGAAATTATCAATAACTTACATGGGAAACACAGCTTCCTGAGTGCAATAAATTTTATCTTCAAAATTTGGCCTAGGATTATGCATTAAAGTATACCAATCCGACAAACTACGACTGCGACAAGTGTGAACGGTGAATGAGCCAAAAGGCTTCATACAAAGTATGGCTATCACAGCAGCAAGAAAAACCTCAACAACGGCGGAGGCGTGTAAAACTAAGACATTCTTGCAGAAACTGAAAAATATTTGCCCATCAAACTATTAGACAATAAATAAGAGGAATTTCACCTTCGCTTCATTGAAACCAAATCAATGAAAAACCAGTGTAATATTAGAACCACTAAAACTAGAAATCCTAAGAATAACCAGTCGTACAAAACGGGTTGATCTAGGCAAGGTTCACATATAAAACTGGTCTCGTTTCGTCTATATCCTCTTTCACAGGAGCCACAATCTGAAAATTCCCCATTCTCTAGAATTGTGCGACCACAGTACAAACCGGGGCAAGACATTTTCAAATAAATAACATAAAAATTGTTGTCATTATTAAGAAAATGTTGGTTATGTTTTGTGTCAAAATTGTCAGATGACAATCGGTAGCACTTTTTTTTGGAGAACCAATTGGCGTTCGGTAAAATACTTTACTCTGATTGGTGTATACCTACTCCGTTTGAACTATCATTGGTTACAATGAATAACAGCATTAAATCGATTCTAAATACATTATAACAAATTGGTTTTTCTTAACGTTTATTACATTATTTTAAATTTATTTAAATAACTTAAGTATTTTTCTTTATGTAACAGTGAACTTTTATACGATAGAAAAGAAAAAAAGTCTTAAAAAAGTATTGATTTTGACTAGCTGCGTTATCCCCCTCCATTTATTTTCAGCTCAAGGCACTTACGGCATCGGTGATCGCTGTCACTCGGTGTGCAAAAATTATCAGTAAAAATACAGTTTTTTAAGAGGATTTAATGGTTTTTTGGCAAAACAAGTTCACGATCGGGAGAATTTAAAGTGCGTGTGATGCGTAACGTGAATAGAAACGGGACAGATTTAACGGAAAAGTGAGTTTAACGTAGAATTAACCAGCTGATGGCGGGTGGACGACTCGTCAAGCGAGGTAGTGATCCCGATTGTGTTCGGCCTTCGACGAAGGTGTGATAATTTTATTTTCACGAAATAGACGTTTCTGTTTGTGAATTTTCTATAACTTTTAGCTGTTTTTTACCCTTTCGAAAAACCGAGAAAACGAAGAAATTCCAAAAATAAACGTGTTCGGTATAGGGCGTGCGGTACAAACGGAACACACCTCATTTGTCATTGATATCTCGCCACCATTCATAAATAAAAAATTCAATAATTGTGAAAAACAAATGTCCCGTTTGAAAATTGCCAAATTTTAATGACTGTTTTGTTGTCGGTGAGATGCTGTTTACGACCCCGGTGTAATTCGTTTGTTGCACGTTTCTCTGGCCGCACCAGCCCCCAAATACTAGGAGGAGAGGATGTCTAGCACGGCGTTTGTCGACCGGATCGATCCCTTTGCCAAAAGGTCTTTGAAAAAGAAAAATAAAAAGTCGCAGGGCAGCTCCCGGTATAGAAGTTCGCAGGATGTCGAGTTGCAGCCGTTACCGTTCTTAAAAGGTAAGAAAAAGGCCTTCACGCTTGTTTTATTTATTTATTTTTTTCATTCGGCCTATACAGACCGATGTCGTCTGTCAAAAGATCAGCATTTTAAATACGTCTCCCGGCCGGAATGTTTCTATTACCAGGTATTAAGACAGGTTGGATTTCGTGCCAGTCTTTCGGGAGTCTAAAATTTACATTAAACGATCACCGAAAAGCAATTTGCTCAAGGATTTATTCATATTCAAGTTGTTTTCGTTTATGTACGTTTTTAACTTGTCTGTCATTAAACTTTAAATATGGTGTTTTTCTTTTAATATGGGAGCTTGAACCTTTTCAAGAAACAAGTTACACACGAACAATCACATGTATAATAAACCAAAATTAAGTTAAAAGAAAACAGTTTTTTTCTAGTGGAAACGGCAATAGTTTTTCGGTCAGAATTTGGAAAAGAAGAATGAAAATAAGATAAATTTGAATGAAGAATCAGATTTTTATCGTAAATAGAAGTACTCTAACATGGTATCCAGGTTTATTTGCTTGAATGTTATGTTTTCAAGCCCGTGTGGATATTGAAAATATCACTCCTTTTAATCGTTCATTTATAACAATTACGATGAATGAGATGTTAAACTCTATGGTTAAAGAATAGAAAGTTTGACATCGTTAATTTTAATTTTATTCCCCTAACAAAAGAGGGTTTGCATCATCTTTATTATGTACTTTTACTCGATTTAGATTTGACACTTAAATGTTAATAATTTGGTAGTTAACTTAGTCTCTATTAGCATCGGTATTACCTTCAAAAAGATTTCCATCATTTTCCTATGGTAATCTGTTCCAATTTGCCATAACAGCTGTTACAATGTATTTTATTTTTTCCACATGGTTTCTGATTCGTAGGACCCTAAATTTTCTATGAAGTGTGTGTTAGGTGATTGGAAAGACCAATTTAGGATGACCATGTCAGATTCATATTTTTAATGTCTGTATTTCTTACTCGGAAGTTTGTGGTTGTCATTCACTCTTTATTGTTATCGATACAGCAAAATTTAGTCATCTGCTTGAGAGTAGATCTGGAGCAGCATCCTCAAATATAGATTTTTACAGGATGTTTCATTCTTGGGATCCAAATGTGTCGAATGACAAAATACTTATAAGGCCCGTTTTCACAATGGATAGTTAATCTTTTGGAAAATGTAAGCACAATCAAACAGTTAAAGTGTGCTTTTCATAACCTAAGGTTAATATCTCATTATATGGTTGGAAATACTTGTTTCGTGTCGAAGAGTTAAAAATTCATTATATAAACAAGTGCCATTACTGAGACGGAAGAAGATAAAAGCGTTAATCAGCATAACCTCACATACTCTCATGCAAGGTTGCCAGACCAATTTTTTTTTGTCTAGAAATATTGAAATATATTATTTGTTATCTAAAATATTCAATGAGACTTAAGTCCATCTGACATGGTAATCCACTTGCAACCCAATTTTGATTCTAATTTCAAATATAATTTTTGAATAAAACTTTTATGGCTGGTATGAGCTGTCATATGTCTGCCGATGTCAAGTAATTAAGTTTTGTTTCTAGTTATTGATCTGTTCTTTTTATTATCTGTTCGTCTGGACCTTGCGGTGTTTTTCGAATTGGTCGCGGTGAAAGCTGTTCTTTTATTAGTCCTCTATTTTATATTTCATATTACCTAAATGATTTCTACTGAATTTTAAATACGAGTTTATATACTGATAGAAGCAAAATTGGATCTGGCAACTGTACAATACTTTTTACTTATTTGAAAAAGTAAAAAAAAACTTTCTGTAGAATTTCATTTTATATATCCAATTTGCTGTAATAGTTAAACTTGACAGTTCTTGGCATAATGTGAATCTAACCATGAAATCTTGTTCAGCAATATATCAAAATCGTAAAGCCTTTCATAAAAATCTCTTCGTTTTGGTATATTAACAACATCTTCATCATTGTATGCATTTACATACATTTATTCCAACATTTTCTATTTAAGTAAATCGTAAATACTATAAAACTGATGTAGAACTGGATCACTTAATTGACAATTACTGACAATTTATAATGATCAAATGGTTAACCCATACTGTCGCCTGAGGTAAAGTTTACTAGAAGTTTACTATCAGTTATATTTAAACCAAATATTGTGAAAAGGAAATTTCCGTGTTAACCATAACCGTAAACGTTATCTTCTGGTAACCATCGATTGTGTAAACATGCCCAAAAAGTACATAGTATTCTTCATTGCCCTAATTCCGATCGCACAAATAGATTACGTAAATGTGTTATAAAATATCGCATTGTCCATACGGATTTGTCGTCTTGCAATACGAACATCTTTTCTTCATAAGCGTTCTACTAACAAGAAATTTCTTAATTTTGAGAATTTCAAGAAATGCCACATTATCCCAAGCTCCGCAGATCTTTGAACATCATAAAAGTTCGTCGTTTAAGTTATCCGTTTTATTAATGGATTAGTAACGCTCATTCAATAAATCTACGCATTTTTAATGGCAAGCTCCCATCTGAACGTGTGACGGCGATATTGCGTCATCGGCAGAAGAGATGAATGATGAAACAATCTCCTCCACTCCATTCTCTCCTCATAATATAGATTTAATTTTCATCGATTAACTAAGCGCGGTGATGTGTTAAGTGTTAAACATTCCTGCTTTTAGTTTCAATCATTTTATCAGCGCTTTCATTGATTGACATGTCTGGTTTTGTATTTTTCAAAAACGTTTCAAGGTAATCACCGTTTGCATCGAATGTCATCGATTCGACTTGAATGAGCCTGTTGACTTTCGTTCCTAGAAAAGAAGCTGTGCCATTAACGAATTCGATTTCTTCCAATGTTTTGATGATAGATTTAAAACTAGGAAATTGCAAGTTGCTTGAGGCGACAATCTAAAAGTCGGCCAACTCCAGGAGTTCGTAACTTATTGAGCGTTTTCACATTACTCGATACGATGCCAACAGTATCTCAGGTTGTCGCCGACGTTTTATCGGCATAGGTAGGATTATTTCCATATTTGATGATACAGTACTGATATTTTTTTCCGAAAGATACGACTTTGAATCCGTTCTTTTCGATTTTTTACAATTCGATTGAATCAGTTATTGTTCAAACCCCCTAAGTCATTTTTTGACCAAATTGAATTTTAGGGCCACTATGCTAAAAATCGATTGTTATATTTACATCGTTTGGTGCTGAAACTCCGTAGCTCCGCCTTAGCATGTATGAGTAATAAAATACCGAGTTACATTATTTAGTGCAAAAATACTCTTAAGTCTGACTTAGGGGTTTTTTTCGTTCCTAAAAACTTAACATAAATGACTTAGGGGGTTTTAGCAATAACTGATTCAATTAATGTTTTCACATCGGATTTGAATCCTGTCATTTTAAAAATAATGTACTAACGTCAAATGTCAATCATTTGACATTTTGTCAAAATGTTGGCAGGTAAGAAAATGTTTCAAAAGGTTCCATTTATTTATATGAGATCATTTCCCATTGTGTCGTTGTCGGCGCTGTGTCGGTGCCGGGTCGGCTAATGTAGAAACGCTCATTGAAGGCCAAACGTGATTTTATCGATTGGTGCTCCGTATGTTTTGGTCGCGACATCGACAAGAACATTGATAGACTATAACTCACTTTTCGGTTTAATTGGATCGAAGTTGAGGTACGTGGCAAACGGACTATAGAGCAATTGAGGTTTACGTTGAACGATTGATTTGCCCCTCAATTAGAATCAAAAAAATTTGTTGCCACTCGCCCTTGGCCGCACAAGGACAACTCTAACATTCAGAAAGTAGTAACATAAAAATTGGGAGCTATAATTTGTAGCTCTGCAGGTCCATATATATAATACCTACATTACGGTTGGCCAGCTGTTAATCTATTACGATATTTCTGCATTCGATAATAAAAATATGCCATAAATAGACTATGAAGATTGAGTTAATATCAATGAGTTAATGTATTTAATAATTGTAAATCTGGATGCCACATTGAATCGACACTGCAATCGAAAAAAATTCCAATTGAAGGACTTTCAACAATAAGGAGGTATTTGTATTTCTGTAAATGTTTCAGGAGACAATAAAATATGTCCATTTTCCTCAAAAGTTTGAAATTATGGAAACAGTTCTGTAAAGTAATGATTGCCCCACTTAAATTCTTCGTTTTTCTAAAAATTACAAATACATTCTTGTTACTGCAAACTCTTCAATTCAGAAGTAAATCTTTTTTTACATTTTGTAATGTTATACATTGTTTGTTATTTCAAATGTAAATTGCCTCAATAATAATTTTCTGGATATCCATTGTCCAGTTTCTAAGGAGCTGAATTATTTATCGTCCAATAGTTATTTTTAATATTTAAGAACAAGGTCAACGAGTGCATTTTTTATAACCGTTTTCTCTGAAAATAATAATTGCAAATAAAGCGAAATGCTGCCAGTACTTCAACTCGTACATTTCTCCAAGCCTCATTTCACTGTATCAATTGAAGATTAAAATATTTTAGCATGCTACGATTTATCAGATTGTATAGAAGTGTTTTTTGATTGGCTAAAATTCTTGATTTATGAAATTCTTGCAAAAATTTAAGTAGTAATTAACTTAAGGTTTGGTCCAATTTGATGAACTCTAAGATAGTGCTAAGAATTTATTATAAAATATTTAGTGTCCGGTTTGATTTTTCTTTGAATTTTTAATGTAAACTAACCTTAATTAGCTCGTTTTGTTCGGAATCAAGATTTGAAATTCAAAAATGTTGACCGTGGGCAGCACAGTTTTTTGACGGTCTATCGTTGTTTATGCAAATTTCAATTATAAGTTGTCAGTTTACGCGCATCTCCGCACAATGTTTATCAAATATATATGAGTCGTTCAATATTCAAGTTCACTGATCAGCAGTATTATTTTTATTATTTTAACATTCTTCAGTACATTTCTTCTCATTTTTCAAAACAGGCCTTAAATCTATTGCTTTATATATACTCAACTTTCCTAGTTGTAGTGACTCGTTTAATACCTTCTTACCTTACTAACCGCTCACGATGCGATATTACCAACTATCATATAAACTAATTTAATAACAAAAAAAATGATCTGTCAACGTTGGCTGGTATGGTTAAAAGACCATTCTCGACGCGAAACCACTTAATTCTGAGCCGGCGGCAAGCCATTTCCTTATTGGGCCAATCAAATGACGGCCCGTCGAAATGCACTTAACCGTGGAAAATCACTCAGCAATTAGTCTACGACCGGGTGGTGTCTTCTTTACTCGAATCGAACCGGTAATGAAACGAAATTATTTATTTACCGAGCGTCTTTTAATGGATTTTTTCTTTAAGCCAGGTGGGAGCGAAATGAATCTCTACTGAGATATGATATCTTATTACGGGGATGTCTCAGCGAAATGGTCTTCTTTGTTATTCTTGCCCGAAATCCGATTTCGGCTTGGATCATGAACAATTACAGATTGCTATTGAAGGGCCGGTGATTAGCCGCGATTTGTTGGGACCATTGAGATTTGCGAACGACATAATTAATTAATCGTCCCAAAGACTTGGATGTAGTGTTTATTGATCCAGTTACAATAGATCATTATTAATCCTTTATCAATTGCCTCTTTCAATTGTTGATAAGGTGCTATTGATAATCCCATATAAAAATTTTAACGACAGTTTTTGCGAATAATATATTACGATTTTTTAATCAGATTTGATTATAAGAAAACTTTTTAATTGAGTTTTGATCAGGACTGACAGATTTTCAGTATAACCATGAGGTGTTCATCTGGTCTACACCATTTGAACTGCAAGGCTTGAGTGTAGCGTACAGCCTTTTCAAACACAACGATTTTAAACGGATGATTTACGTAAATGGTTTATAAAAAACTTTTGTACTTGTTTTCATTTTTAATTTTTGCATATTTTGGGGTTGGAAGAATACGGATTCAATCCATTCATTTAAAATCTCTTGAGAATTTAAATACCTACTTATTAGATTTGTATATACCTAAACCTAACGGTTTTTGAGACATTTTGATTTAAAAGAAAATTCTTCCTAAAACACGATTTCTGTAAAATATTAAATTCCCGATTATTTTAAAAGTCAGCCTTATGAAACTTCGTTGACATATTAACCAGACATGGTAGAAGAGGCTGACAGGAAGAGTTTTATAAATATTACACAGAATATCCAAAAAATAATCTCGAATTTAAAGAACTTCGAATACAAAAGAGGCAATTATTTTAATCCTATATCATTTTACATGTCTTGATTTTAAATTTATTTTTAAATCGATTTCTGTTAGCGGTCCTTATACTCAAAATTCACAGTTTTGCCATGATTTATTATTTTTTAATATTAGTTGATTATAATGCGAAATATCTTATTTAACTTTGAAAACAATGTAGCTGATTTTTGCCAAAGTATGTCCATATTTATTGCGCATTTCGTGCTGCACATGCTATGAATTTCAATACGCATGTGTATTAGTCCGAAAACTATTAAAACCGCACAAATTATGGCAAAAGCATATACAATAGAAATTGTTCCAATATTGAATTTAGAATAAAGATATGTAAAATGATACGGGGTGTTCAATTTAAAATAAACGACTTTTTTTGCTTTCAAATTTCTTTAAATTCGAGATTAGATTTGAGACATTCCATATAATATTTGTAAAAACTTTTCCTGCCAGCCTATGTTTGGTTAACATATCAACAATTCCAGCTTTTAAAATAGAGAATTTCACATTTTGTAAAAACGGTGTTTTAAGATGTTTTTTTTAAACAAAATACATATCTCAAAAACAGTTAGGTTTGAATATTTGGAATCCTAATAAGTTTTTAAAGAGCTTAATATCAGCAATCTAAACATGCAAAAATATATAGGATGTTGCATTTGAAATAAGAAAGTTGACACTGACTTCCGGTACATTTAGAAGTAGTAGTATGACCTTCAAAATATTTTAAATGAATAGATTGTATCCGCATTACGCTAACTTCAAAATATGAAAAATTAGATATAATTACAAATTCAGAAATTTCTAATGAACCAGTTACCTGAATTATTCTGTATACCGTAAAATGGCGGTTCGGCACCGTTTTGTGTGAAAAGACTCATGCATCAGTTCGCTCCACTAATAAGATGTTAACGTACGTTTTTTTTTAATTTACCTACGCCGAAAAATGTTGTGTGAAAGGAGCATTAAGCGCCCGATTAAAATTCCCTATACGCAATTGAAGATTCAGAAATTTGATTGATTTGATTTAATCATTCTATACAGGTGCTAAATATGTAAATAGTGTTATTAAATTAAATTAATAATTGTGTTTATATAAGGACGATATCGATATGAATTCGATTAAAAAAGACATTGGAAGAGCCGGGTAATAATGCGCATTACAATTTTGGGTTAACATTGTATGCTGCGCATTGACAATTCTCAAAAGAGCTAAAATATCAGAAATATTGCATTGTAATAGTAAAATATTAGAAAAAACATGTCAATATAGGAATCAAACTACTACAGTCTTTGGAAAGAAACAACGACTTTCTCTCTCTCTCTTGTACAAAATAAAAACAAAACAGAATTTATATGAACTTGAGCTTCAAGCGTAATTTGACATCTGACCCATTCGAACAGACTTCAAACATGTGTTAAGAATGAGGCATTTAAAATTTATTTAATGGAGAAATAGATAGGTAATATCATTTGGTGACCATAAGTCTTATAATTAGTTTTCTATTAGGTGTTAATCGATCAACACGAATTGCTGTATTATCTGTAAAATTCCAGTAGCAGTTGGTGGAATTTTTTCAATTTACGATGAGTTATTATACAGGTATATTGAGTTTGTACAGGGTTTATAGAATGCTTTATGATAAGATTGAAGTCTGCCGCTAAACATTTAGATAAAAAAAAAACATCAATTTCTGTTATATGTGATTGATCAAGAATTTCTATTTATAGATTTATTATTAGGATTTATTAGTAATTTGGAATTTAAAAGATGAAAATATCGTCTAAAAATTTCTTTTTAGAGATGACTAATAAATTGGGGCATCAATAAAAAATATTAATCAATCGCTTTGATCAAATATGTATACTACAGGAAACGATACATTGTAGTAGATTACTAAAAATTGTGAAGAGTTTACTTCTATGAACTTGGATTAAACCTTCTTCTTTGTATAGAAAGTATTTTAGATGAAAGCGGGTTTGATTGATGCCTCTTCAATCCAGATTTCAACCTCCAAACACTGACTTGAGTGAAATTTATTTAAAAAAAAAACACAAAAAATAATAAAACATACAGAACTTTGCATATAGAAAATTATGAGGGAGTCTTTTCGGTCACGTTCATACAATAATATTGCGTTATCGCGTAAAGTAAACATTTTGTTTGCCTTGGAAACGACGCACTAAACTTAGGTTAATAAAATTGACTTTTCCAAAAGTGAGTGAAATACCATAGTCGCATGACAATGGTTTCAACTAAGATCTGGATAAAGCTACACAAGTATTTTTAGAGACTGAATATACAAAGCTGGTTTATAGTAATAATGGGCGTTTCATTAATAAATCCATTGGTGCGTGTGAAAGTGTATGTTTAATGTACAGGGTGTAACATAGTCAATTAAAAAAGCAACCGTTTACAATTTTTATTTTGGCATGCATATAAATTTTTTGCGCCTGATTTATAAACGTCTAAACAACTCGCCTTTTCCTTATAGATGTGCCAGCCAGCGAACAGGAGGAACTGTTTATTCGCAAATTGCGTCAGTGCTGTGTGCCCTTCGATTTCATGGACCCGGTGGCCGACCTGAAGGGCAAAGAAGTGAAACGGTGCTCCCTCAACGAATTGGTGGACTATATAACGGCAGGACGAGGCGTCCTCACCGAACCGGTCTATCCTGAAATCATTAAAATGGTGAGTGTTGAAATGATAATTTGGGAAAAATTTGTTCACGAGAAATAAAGCGGGCCAACCTCACGCCCGCGTGTAATGACTGTTGTTTCCGGTTGGTCTCGTTCGCATTGCTCATCACGTAGCGACGAGTGTTGTTTACGAAATATCATAAAATCAGACAATTTTCATTCATATTTTTGGAGGTTTACTCAAACCAGTGGCGCTATATTTTCCGCATTTAATTGAACGATATAATTAAGACTCGCGCCGAGCCAGCGTCATCGCCCGGGAATTCGGGAACACCTGCCAAAACGGTCACCGAGGATTTGGATGACGAAAAAAATTCTGATTCGAACGAGTCCCGTTTCAATGACGGCCACTTTATCAATCTTAATTTAACCGCTGAACGAGCTGAAAAAAAGATTACCATTGAGTTCTTGTATTTTCGATCTGTCATCCAACTGACCAATCAACGCCTCTTCTTTTTGGTTGGTTGTCCATTGATATGTAGAAAAACTATTCTTCTCATTTTGATTCATTCGTTATTTAATGGGCCTGTAAACTTCAAACAAATTGAAAGGATGGATTGAAAAGAATAAATGAATAAAATATTTTCAAAATTGAATCACTTGTATTTTGAAAAAAAAACTGAAGAAGGTGAAATTGTAACGTATTAAAGTCTAGGAGAACTGATTGGACGAAATTTTTAACACAAAACTTTCATCAACACAATATAACAACATTACGGAGAAATGTTGTTAATACAAGTGGCATTTCATTACATCGACTTATAGACTTATTTACAATGTACTGGCCTTTCTGCTTGATATTTAGCTCCAAAGTGTGATATGATTAATAGGTACTGAAACACAATTGCCTATTTATATGAAAAGTTTACGTTAAATTGAAATTTACCGTTATTATGGAAATTTTTTTTTTCAATTATTTAAGAGGGATATTTTTATATGTCTAGAGTTGAGGCTGTTTCTGTTATCAATATTGCCAGCTTATAATTTTCGTGAAATACTAGTCTTTTGTGTTTGGTTAGGCCTTAAATCGTTCTGCATAAATTTTTCGACGGATTTTAATTTATTACTCAAAAACTGTCCCTTAATCAAAAAAAACAACGTGTCGAATAATTTTTAGATTCTATGCCCTCATATATTTTTTCAAAAATAAGTAGACGAGTCTATTACTTAGATCTTAGTCCAGGTGACCGGTGAAGTTAAAAAAATTTTTTTATTTCTTTTTAAAGAAATATGCAGGGTTGTTTTCAAAATTCTATAACTCTTAAATGATGAAAAAATAAGTTTTGTCGTCAAGAATTTCAATATTTTTTCTGGAGCAATCTATTTTTAAAATCGAATGCCAATTTTTCAAGTAGCATTACGAAAAAATAGAGCGCGCGTCATTTTTTTTCGCGAATTTATTTACAAAATACAACGGAATTTTGCTAAAATAGATAGAGGTTTTCTCCAGATCCGTTCATCAAGCTGCCAAAACTACGGGAGTTTGACCATGCTACTGATAGTCCAACTAAATTAAAATAAATAGTCGTTTTCCTTGCCACTATAAGACAAACGGATATTCATTTTGCGTAAAAAAATTAAAATTTCCTTTTATTTTAGATATCAGCGAATTTATTTAGGACTCTACCGCCAAGCGAGAATCCCGACTTCGATCCCGAAGAGGACGATCCAACATTAGAAGCCAGTTGGCCTCATCTGCAACTAGTATATGAATTCTTTTTAAGGTACCGTTGTCAAATTGAAATATATTAAATTTTTTCATGAATGATTTTTTTTCAGATTCTTGGAAAGTTCAGATTTCCAGCCAACCATAGGCAAACGCGTGATCGATCAAAAATTTGTGTTGCAACTATTGGAGTTGTTCGATTCCGAGGATCCGCGTGAACGTGATTTCTTAAAAACAGTCCTCCATCGCATTTATGGCAAATTTTTAGGATTGCGCGCGTTTATCCGAAAACAAATTAACAACATATTCCTTAGGTGAGTCTCTGTTCTCCACCCCATGTCATAAAAATCTCTTTCGACTTCCAATTCGAGACACGTTCCACGAGGTAGTCGCAACTTTTGCCGCAAGTTCGCGAGTGGACTTTAAATTATGCAGCTTCTATCAAATAGAAAGAGAAAAGTGTCCATTCGGCACGAAACTTTGATTACGTAATAGCAGTGTTTTTTATTCTAGTTTCAATCAACGACTGTTTTTCAGGTCTCTGAACAAAACTTTGTGTGCCCCTTCCTGAAGTATTAATATTCGTTTTTTATTCGAACATGCTGGGAAATTCCATAAATAATTGAGTGCGCACCAGCAGATAGATTCTGTATACGTTTGCGCATTAATATTGCATTCGATATATGGATTCTCCAGTCATTTTTATGATTATCCAGCCTCAAAATTTGGCACTTGTTTAGGTTATTAGGTTAAGCGGTCAATAAAAATCGATTAATTTTTGTAAATGAAAGAATGGACATTTTTTTCCATTTTATTGTTGTGGTTTCAGTCCCAAAATTGGGTTCCCAAATTATTTGTCCTAAATTAAAAATTTAAATGCGATTGATTTACGTCAATTCCCATTCCGATCTGTTAAATTTGTGAATTTTACGTCACTTCTACTCTCATTTGTTCTTGATGTAATTAGTTTTTTTAGTACATTGTAGTGGAACACTCAATACCGTTTGTGGTAGGTCAATATTTTTCTCTCACTATTTACGCACTTCAATAGAGCTACATTAAAAACTTAAAAAAATGGAGAAACTAAAAAAGAACATTAAAAAATCACTCGTTCAAACCAAAAAATTAATAACGAACTATGGCAACGTTGCCGTTAATGAGAATTTTCACGTTCATTTCAGGCAACTTACCAATTACTTGAGCAAAATCATTATTTCCTGCAGCATTGTATTTTTGATAATTTGATCAAATATTTTATAAATTTTCAGGTTCGTGTATGAGACTGAACATTTTAATGGAGTGGGTGAACTTTTAGAAATTTTGGGATCTATAATCAATGGGTTCGCGTTACCGCTTAAGCAAGAACACAAACAGTTCCTGGTAAAGGTAAGAATGGGCTTTTAATTTTTTTTGTTGAGTATACACCCATCTAGGTACTACTAATTGACGAAAATAAATTCAACATTTTCATATCAATATTGTTAACATTTCAGGTGCTCATACCCTTGCATAAGGTGAAGTGCCTGTCGTTGTACCATGCACAGCTCGCCTACTGCGTTGTGCAGTTCCTCGAAAAAGACCCCACGTTGACGGAACCCGTGGTTCGGGGTCTGCTCAAGTACTGGCCCAAAACTTGTAGTCAAAAGGAGGTGATGTTTTTGGGTGAAATCGAGGAGGTTTTAGATGTAATTGAACCGTCGCAATTTGCACGCATTCAGGAACCGTTGTTCAGGCAAATCGCTAAATGTGTTTCAAGTCCTCATTTCCAGGTAATGCATTAAAATTTATTCGTTTTACATTTAGAATGATAATTAATGGAAATCAATGTTTTCTTTAGAAAAGTACATTAAAAACTATTCCTTGATTTAGTTATGTTTGCTTGTAGGTGGCAGAGCGGGCTCTATACTTCTGGAATAACGAGTACATCATGTCCTTGATGGAAGAGAACAATCATGTGATCATGCCGATCATGTTCCCGGCTTTGTATCGCATATCGAAGGAGCACTGGAACCAAACTATCGTGGCTCTGGTCTACAATGTGTTAAAAACGTTCATGGAAATGAATTCAAAGCTATTCGACGAGTTGACTGTCAGCTATAAAGCAGAAAGGCAAAAGTTTGTTTAGATTTTTACGATACTAAAACGAATATGATTGTTCACATTTTAAAATTTTTAGAGAGAAAAAGCGTGAGAAAGACAGAGAGGAGTTGTGGAAACGTTTGGCTGAGTTGGAGTTGAATCACAATAAGAACTTGCCAGACTCCGCTACGGGTTTAAACAGTTCGAATGTCACCCCATCAGCCGTCACGACTCAGAATAATAACCCTCTCGGCAGCGGCAAAAAGTGATACGCTGCGAGGGTGACTCGGGTCTAGACTCGGACGGTAAGTCCTACAATTATAATCCCCAATGACTGCACGGTATTTACTGGTTTCATATGCGATATAGATTTTTGAGTGATCCGTCAAGAAATTAGCAATTTAGGTGATGCTTTGAAAGGACATTTCGGTAGTCAAGTCAGGCAGTAGTAGTTCTTTGAATAATGGAATTTGAAATGTGTCGCCAAATATAAGGTAGATTATTAGTTTCTTGTTTAAAACTAAATTTTGATGTGACGTCTTCAAACAATGTAAAAAGTTTGTAAAATTTGAAAAGGTAACAGAATAACGTAAATATATTGATACATTCACTATATTATTTGATTGTACCTCATATGTTAATTTTGCCCAATAACTTAGATTCGAGGGTTGTTCTAAATAATGTATCTTTTTATATTATATAGACAAGTTTGCAGATAATTTTTCCGTTACAGAGCAACTTTTTTCAGTAAAGATTCCAATGGGGGTTTAATTTCTTCTGAAATTCACTCATAATGATTTTTGGAGGAAACCAGAAAACATCGTTTAGCCTATAATAGATTTTAAATAACAACATCGAATGAGGCCTCTAACGTGAACGTATATCTCTTCTCTAGAATCTGTATAAGACGCCATATACATCTATAACATGGATAACACACATGTCATATGTCCGCTCCTTGTAGATTCATCTCAAGTAACCGTTTTGTGTCAGTTAATCGATAATAAAAAAAAGACAATTTAGTGTGCACATAGAATATACCAAAATCGGACTGCGTGCCGTACCTAAACGTAACCTAACTTTTAAAGATTTTAGTTAATACCTTGTTGTAAAAAAATGAATATTAAATATGATTATTAAATTGTAGAACTAGTCTATTTTAGTGTCTACACTTTTTGTGTTGAGAACTCATGTTTAAAAATGTAATATATGTTTTTTTCAACAAATAGAGGCCTTGGTTTTTTTTGTTTCAACTTAATTCGAGGTGCTTTGTAAATTAGAAGAATTGTTTACTTTGTATGTGGATGAATGATTGTGTTTTGTTATTTATATCGAATACCAAATGGAAATAAAGGTCGTTTAATAGAAAAAAAATTGTTACTTGATCTATATGTATGTCTTACTTGCATTTACAGTACATAACCAGGTATTTTCCATGGAAATTTATTCGAAAAGTACCGGTCAACCCATAATTTTAATTAAATTTAGTTTACATGTCAATTGCATGTCTATGGTATCTTTCTTTCGATGTTTTACTATTTTACAGGCTGATTACAAAATGTAAATTTAATGCATGTATAAAATTGTTAGTAAACGTAACCAGTTTCATTTTGATGCAAGGAGAAATGCACCTTATAGAGCGGTTTTTTAACATACTAAACCTTAACCGTGTATTTGTCTAAAGCCTTCGGTTGCATTTACTGATTTTACACTTGTTGCAATATTTCATCAGAATAAATATTACGAATTTATTTCTTTTAAAATGAGCAATTCCCCCAAAGTTCAATATAAACAAGAGGTACAAATAACGTTGTACTTAGAGGACTTATCATTTGTTAT
The DNA here is from genome assembly GCA_013372445.1 of Hypothenemus hampei. Classification (NCBI taxonomy): domain Eukaryota; kingdom Metazoa; phylum Arthropoda; class Insecta; order Coleoptera; family Curculionidae; genus Hypothenemus; species Hypothenemus hampei. The sequence goes on from JABRWK010000059.1 coordinate 482,474, forward strand.
ACAAAATTTTAAAAATCTTTTGAACCTACAAGCCAATGGAAATAGTAAATAAGGGAGGATTGCAGTTGGAAACTTTATCTGTTACTAATTTTGTTTATTTTGTTGACCATACTTATAATTCCTCTTAAGATTATATTTATCTTATTTATAGAGTGATCCCTATGTACTACTTTAAAATTCATTCACATTTATTAATTGTAATAAAGGTTACCAGGCTATGTTTCTTATAGGTATATGAAAGTTGACAGTAATCGAGATAGAGTGTATCAAAAATAAAATTTAATTTTTATTTCTTTGTAATAACTTTTAAATAAATACCAATTTCAATGCAAAATTCTAGGTTTAAGGATTTTTTGGATAAAAAAATTGAATATTATAGTTTTGAAGCTATTAACGAGAATATAACTTTGAAGGACTTCAAAGCATGTCACTTTGCATTATCACTTTTTATTTTCAATCCTTTATTGCAAAAAATACCCAATTTGTTATCTTACACCGTTTTAAAAATATTTAGCTTTAAAATTTCGAAAGCCATTACTTAAAACTTTGGTTCAAACAGTTAAAATGATTAAAAATTTTGAAAAACTTTTATTTACTTAAAATTTTATTTAAAATTAATATTTGTAATAAATATTTAGAGAAAAGGAGGTTGTCAAAAAGTTTTCCTTCTGTTTTAGCCTTTTTTTATTTTTTTATGTATTTTGTTATTTTAATGTTAATTGCGAATTTTATTTATAAATAAAAATATGTTTTTGAAAATTTTTGTTTGCCATTTCAACTAACGTAACTGACAGCATTCGAAATTTCAAAGCAAAATATTTCAAAATCGGTGTGTAATGACGATTTTAATAAAGTGGTTAGAAAATAAAAAAGTGTAATCAGATACAATGTGTCTTTAATCAAAATTATATCGTTGTTAATAGCTTCACTCTACATATAATAGTCAATTTCTCAATCCAAAAAAAAACCTCAAACCTAATATTTCGTATTGAAATTCACATTTATTTAGTAGTTATTAAAAAAAATAAAAATCAAATTCTAATTTTGACAAATTATACCTTGAATATTGTTAACTTTTATATACCTATAAGAAACGTAGTCGAATCGTAACCTTTTTGCCGTAAAAATATGTAGATGAATTTCGATGCTTTATATAAGAGCCACTATAATGAAATAACTACAAAAGTCTTAGAAGGAAAATATACTTATATATTTTTCCTAACTCATCTTCATCTTCTTTAACATTTATACTGATTGAATGAACTATAATAGCCTGTGAAATAGTAAAAAAATGTTGTATTTCCAATTAGCATGTATGTAGACCAATTGTTAATTTCTATTCTTAAGATAATTACGTTAACATGCAGAAATTCAACATTTCTAACAGCGTATTTGACAAACCCGAGTAACAATAACTGGAATGGAAGACGATAAAAAAAACATAAAATGTGGAAAATTGGGACGATATCATCATTATAAATTTGACGTGTTTAGTGTCTGTTAATATTATCAATGGACAAATGTGATTTTTTTAAATACCCCTACCTTGTCATAAGGAAATCTGTACACATGTAAGTGGAATAGCAGCGATCAAGACACCTTTAAGATTTTCCAATGTGTTTGTTTGTTTACCTGAAACCGTCCCACTCCCTGAATAATCAGTATTCAATTTAATGAGTTTTAATTGATGTTAAAAACAGTGAAATTCTTAAATGTGTCTGGAAACTCGCAAAGGGCAAATTTGGAATTTGATATTTGTAGAGAATCACTCTTTCAAGCACCATTTACATGTAGGTGAAGCTTTGTGTTGAACAAGAAAAGAGACAGAAAAACTCTTTATGTTTTAGATAGACTAAGAAGTAAACCTTAGTATGCATGGCTCAATAATGAACGTAAATCTTTTTCGATTTCTATCTGGATTAATGCTTAATAGCATTGTTCTATATACAAATGGAAGGAAATCCCACCACCCTTTTAACCGCTAAATATGTGATTAAGTTGTTTAGGGCCATAATTATGCTAATGTAACAAAATACATTTACCTCGATTTATGGTAATGTAACATATTAAATATGTACTATTAAGGAACTTGTAGATATAAATAATAAGAAATATATTGTTAAATTTCTATTGTTTTCTTATAAATGGTTATCTTTTGTAGATGGTAAAGAGATTAGAGTATTTCTATGTAATTTTCTCTGTAAAGCTTCTTATGAAAACCTGTTAGTTGAATATTAAATAATACTATAAAATATACGAAGGCCAAAAATAGAAAAGAAATACTCTGGTTCTACTTACGAGAACTTCATTTCGTTAAAGGAATTTCCATCATTTTGTATCACAATTTCAACCTCCATTATTTGAGAATTTCTGGCATCAGCACGTACAGCAAGTACGTAAATAAAAATATTCTCATTTTGTATGGACGTTTTATTATGTAACCGTTCTTTTCGCAAGAGAAACTCCACAAAACTCAATCAGAATACTGGCCATTGTAATTGCATAAAGAAGAGTCCAACTGTTTTGCACATAATATACATGATACACTGTTGTTATAATAGTACGGCATGAAACTTGTGTAATTCTGACGATATGAACACCGAATATACAGCAACCATTCATTTGTATCCAATCAATGTAAAAGCTTGACCCTTAAAATCACTAGAATCCTTTAAAGTTTGAAAAATTTAATTTAGAAAATACTCTATAATGTTAGCTGTGTTAGTAGAATATCCATTATCATTTCTTATTCAAGAAAAAGCATTGTGTTCACAAAAAAAGCTCTTGCAGTAATCATGAGCAATTCTTTTCAAAATCTTCGAAAACTATGAAATTCCTACAATAATGACAAAAATTTTCAAATTATCTGGATTTGTTTACCACTTTCCTGATAGTTTTTCGATATAATCTTTTACTCTGTCACATTCTGTATGTAAAACATCGTCTACTTGTATCTGAATTTTTACCATGTCAATGGATAAAACGAAATAGATTGAAGCTATTCGTGTAAAAAAGTAATAAGCCCCAACGGATTTTGCTGAAAAATGTTAGTTATTAACCCATCTTCCCGCTCACATTTTGTGATACACCATTTTTTCTGTTATCTGGAAGCTATGCCTCATGCATCACAAAGTACATACATATATACCACTCGTTAGGACCCCTCTAATAATTAAAAAAGGCAATGGTAAAACTAAAACTTGTTCAATTTCAATGTCATTTATCTAAGCAACATGCATAATCCAGCGAATCCTCTTAGCCGTAAGATGGATGGTTTTGTAAACTTTCCGAACTTAAAATTTCAAAGTATTTGTACTGTGGCTTAAAAGGCTTGTACCCTCTGTACTTGTTTATAGGGGTATTTTCACCAATTCATTTGGACATACATATAATATATGTATATTATACATAATATGTATTACATACAATGTATGAAGACCGCTTATACAATCCACCTACACCGCCTATATTTAACAACACCTTATACTTACATTCGAATTGTTTCGATTGATTGTACATAATCACTCAAATAAAATTGAACAAGTTTATAAAAAAAAGTTCGTTTGTCTTTGCCTACGTAGGGAACGTTCAAATAAGTACCATTTAGAAGTTTTATTAAAGCTTCGGTAGAACCTTAAAAAATATAAAATAACTTTTAAAGGGGACAACAGTCCTTTGTAAAATCTTAAAATACCTTTGTCCTTGAAAGTTTCTCTTGTGACTACTGGAAAGCTGGTAGAAAAATTTTGTTGTACTTTCACAGTATCAAACGAATAACTACACAAAAAAACTAAAGAAAAAACTAAAAAAAATATGCATTTTTTTAATTTTCTATCGATAATTAGCTCTATATATCGATATATGATGAGCTCTTTGCTAGTTTTTTGACATTTGACTTATAAATCTTAACGTTGACAGATGTGAAATAACTGAACGTATTTTTGAGTGTGGAATGTAAACAATGAACGTTCAAATTCGATAATTCCTCTAAAAAGTGCTAAACTATTGAAATATTTTAATATAAGTTGATGAATATGTTCATAAATATTGTGTCTTACTTACCTTCGACCCAACCAGCGACAAAATCTACGAAATATGCCGACGTCATTTCTTATGTGATTCACCACCCTTGCATATTTTCCCTTTGATTATTTCCCTTTTTTGGAAATTTCTACGTTTAGACTCACGGTAAGTTATAGTGGACACCATTAATTTTGTTCCAATTATCAGAGTTTGAAAAATTCGTCAAGTTTGTGTGTTTATCTCAACACAAAAATGCTCTCAAGAAAAAGTAAGGATTCGAGAGCGATGAAGGAAGGTGTTGTGGGAAAATATGTTAAAAAAGACACCCCGCCTGAAATGCCAAGTAAGTCATTAGTCAAATCCTACAGAAGCTTTTTGAAAAATCCAATATTTCATCAGTAATCAACGTGTGGACCACAGAACCAAAAAGGCGTAGCTCAAATCAAAGTAGGTCTTCTCTTCCGCCTCAAAATACAATTTCCAATGGGTCTCAAACTAATCCTACACTTCAAACGGTTCAAAAGTTTGGAAACCAAAAAACTACAATTAGTGATGTGGGTTTGGGAGCTCATGAGGGAAAATACACTCCCAGTGCTTCAGTACCGGATTTGGCAACACGGTGAGAATCAACTAAAATAAGGAAAATTAATAAAGAAGTGTGATTTTCCAGCTTTGCCAATTTGTCAGTTGGATTAACTTCAGAAAATAGTCCAAATGTTTTAATTGAAAATAATTTTAATAATTTAAGCAGCAATGTTTCACATCACATTTATGTTAATCAATCATTGGCGAATAACTATATTGACAACTCAGCTGTGAGTATTAAGGCCAGTTTAACTGTATCTCAAGCTAAATAGATATTTTTTAGAGTAACGCTAATTATGTAGAGATTGATCAGATTTATCCTTTAACTTCTGAAACAAATAATGCTTATAAGGATAGTTACAACAGAACCAACTCCCCAATTTATCAAAATACACGCGATAGTGCTTTGGCAAGGTAATAGTCATTTTTTATTAATTAAAACACTTTAAATTTAGTTCTAGAACCAATCAGGATCAATCAGTACCTATTTACAGCAACTCACAAATAGAGAGATTTAATAAAAATCAGTATCACAGTGGAATGTCTTATGGAGAATCGCTAGCTCATCATCTCCGACATAGTTTAGGTAGAAATGAAAATACTCAAGGTACAAATAACAACAAAAATGATACTTTATAATGTCATCAACAAAAAATTGCGATAGAACCTTCTGAAGAATTACCATTGCCTCCAGGATGGTCTGTGGACTATACCTTACGTGGAAGAAAATATTACATTGACCACAATACTAAAACTACTCATTGGTCTCATCCTTTGGAACGAGAAGGGCTTCCCACTGGTTGGCAATGTATTCAAAGTCCAATTTATGGTGTTTATTATGTCAAGTAATATTAATTTCAACTCATTTTTATTTCCCACTTTGTAATAATTGTCTCTTGTTAGTCACATAACAAGACAAGCGCAATATGAACATCCTTGTCTAGTGCCTTGTTATAATTATGGTAGTATAACACAAACTCAAACCTATCAAAGGTATCTTCCAATCCGCCCCAGTCATTATCAGCCGCATAGTGTTTTAGTGCCTGCAAATCCATATTTAATGGAGGAAATTCCTCATTGGCTCAACGTTTATTTTAAAAGTATGTAATTATGGTGTTTTTTATTTGAATTTACTAACATTAGAAAAACTTGTAGCCAGTACAGAAATTGATCATAAACTTAGATGGGATATGTTCAGATTATCTGAACTGGAGTGTTACAATGCTATGTTAACAAGACTGTATAAGCAAGAATTGCAAAATATTGTTATGAAATATGAGACGTATAGGTATGTTTTGATAATTCTAAGCCATGTAGGTGAATGAAAAAGTGTTGTAGGGCTGCTTTGATGGTGGAAATGGAAAAATTACGAGCCAATCCAACAAACCCTAGGCTGTGATCTGAAGGATAATAACGTTCCTGATATTTTTAAGATACAGTGTATGTGTATTAAACTATACAAAACTATATTTATAAACATTTGGCATCGCCTCTTTGAAATATTCCGCCTATAGGATAGTGTTTCATTTATTTTTCACTAAACTTTGTTCCACTGTTACTCTGTAGATTTGGTAGGTCCAGGATTTATAACAGCCAGCTTCAAACCAGACAGTCTGATAATACGTGCTTTTTCACGTCCCTCTTCAATGGCTCGTATTTGGCCTGTAAATAATGTTCTTCCATAAATACTTTTAAAGTAGTTTAAGGGTTTGAATACCTGGTGTCAATTTTTCTTTTTCTTCTTCTGACAATTCTTTGATAGTGGGATTAGATTTTTTATAAATATATACAATTACTAATCCTGCAGCGTTCCAGGCAAGGAAACCATAAAGGAGAGACAATCTTTTTGTCCATAGTTCTGCTACATAAACTGATTTAGGGGCGAGCAATACTCTAGCATGTTTGTGCCACCAACGGAACCAAGTCATTATGCATTTACAACTTATAGCATGTACATAAAATTTATTAATTTCTATTTAAATTCTAATATTAGTTGGTATTTTAAAAATATAAAATGTAGGTTAAGTTTCTGACAGTTCGACATCTAATTAGTACAATGTTGCCGGACATTTGATTATTTTATTGAAAATTTCGTTAACAATGAAAAAATTGGTATATATTGCAATCATCATTTACAAAAAGTGTTTCATTTTTAAGTAACGGTTTATTTTAAATTTATGTAGCAATCAGTACAATCATTGGCAATTTCTTTTCTAAAATTATTTAATCCGACAACACTGAATTAGTGTTGCATTTGTTGACTTTTAGCAATGTCAAAGGTTTGAAAAACATCTGATTAAGTAGTGCGTTCTGATATTTATAGTGTTTTGAATAAATAAATTTAAGTAAATTGAAATTATTTTGTGAAAAGCGAGTCAATTACACATGGCATCGACTAACTAGTTTTTAAAATTTTTAACTTCAAAGCTGATTCTAGATTTTTATATTTTAAGAATCAATGATAAGAAATAAGATACTAAAATTAGGAACGCACCTATAAAAATATCTATTCAAAAAAATAAAAGAAGAACGAAAATGGCGAACCAGAAAAAAGTGGGAAGTTTTGAAGTTTTGTCAAAATTTTAACGTTTTTCTTCTCATTTAAAGAAAGAAAAATTTCAAGTAGTATGTTTCAATAACTGTATAAACCATTAAACAAAATGTGAGTGAAAATTAACCGTTTATACATATTATCAAGGACTTAAACAGTTGCAAACCCTACACCTTATTAGGAAATAGTGGCCTTATTTAAAGGCCATTCTGTATATTTTTTAAAATTAATTGTATTTCTTACAGTTGTAGTGTAACCTCTCAATAGAAACCATGCAACAACCCGAGACTAGTAGTGAAGAATTTTCCCATTCAAGTCTTCAAAGTTCCACTGACTCCCTAAAATCGGACCAAACTGCCAGTTTAAAGAGCGATAATGAAATCTATGAATTAGACAGGTTTGTTAATACTTGATCAATGTTCGACAATGTTACTTGCAATTTTGAGTATTTATCAGACAGTACAAAAGGAGCCACTAAAATAACGTGTTCATTATTTCAGAATTTCTTGCCAACGTAACGTGAATACGTGGGCTGTTAATACAGAATCCGTTAGTAACAATCCCAAATCCTCAGAATCCTGTTGCAAAGTAAAAAAAACTCTTTTCCTACATTCTTGCAGTTCCCTTAAGAAGCTCATTCAAGGAGATAACACAGACTTAAGGTTGAAATTTACATTTTTACAAGCTGTTTAATGTATTTTAACAACTGGAAAACCATATATGTTCCCCTTAATGATCCTAAATCAACATATGTTTTTTTTGTTTATAATATGCCTATAGCCATCTGGTTTTTTTTCATGTGGCACGTTATTTTATCTAAAAAGACAAAAATTCATGGCCAATTAACATTAGCTGTAGTAGACATTTGAATGACCTGAAATGTAAAAGTGACTGTATTCAGGATATTAGTAATTAACGTCACCATTTTTCGATTTAAAATTTGCTAGTCCAATTTAGTAAGTCACTAGTTATTTGCAGTTTATTGAACAGGGTTCGAGTACCTAATTGAAAAAAATTGACCATGAAATTTGATTAATAGATCTGGTGCCAACAATCACTTAATAAATTAGTGAAGGTTGGGCTTTGATAATAGCAGCCCTTTGCATAGTCAATATCCTTTTTGTTTCAAAATAGGTGCAAACGTTTGATCAGTCCAATGACAATATTGATAAAATATACGATTATCAGTATCTAGGTATAGTGTTTCGTGTGTCACAACGTATTATCGATTCATTCCGGTAATAATACAAATTGCTTTTTCATGGAAAATTTGCTTCCATTATTTTATTGTCCACCTCTTCGATTTATATGGCAAACATTTCTTAGAATTCATGGGGAACGTGTTACGTACTAATTAACAAAACAACAGCGACAGTTTCAACTAATTTTGGTCTTGAAACACCTTCGATATATGAAGATTCCAAAATTTTATCGATTTATCATAGTTTTCTTCAAATTATGGATCTACTACTTGGATCTATTAGGAAAATACCCTAAAAAGTACTAATGATAAACTATGGAACATATACAACTCAAACAAGGCTTAATATTCCTGATATTAACTTTTTTTTCTTATCAAAAATATTGTGTACCAACCACTTTCAAGATTGATACCTAATCATAAAAGTCTATATCATTTTAGAAACAAAATTCGTACAAATCAATCAAAGAAGATTGAATGTTACAGAATTCTTGATAAAACGAGAACAATAAACGAATTTGCGAGATTCTCCAGTGCCCTTATGTGTCTCCAAATAAAAAAAGTTTTTAAATAAGTAATATCCGTTTCCCCATCATCTTCGCATTAATGGCATGTCAAGGGTGAATAAAACGTATCGAACCGACAACGAGATTTGTTATTGGTTTATACAGGGCGTCTGATAATTGCCTGAATTATCAATGTTAAATAGCATTATTATTGCCTGGAACAGTTTACTTAAAAGTGAAAATTCTCATAAACTATTTCAACCAACACATATGGATGAAACGATAGGAAAATTGTGTTGATTGTGAAACCAGGACAACCCGTATATTATAGGTATATCACATTTGGGCGGCCAACCGTGTAGAATTTGAACCGTTCCGCGATATTTATTAGATAATACACAGAAAGACGAAGTGAGAATCAGTGGATTTTCAGCAGTTCGTCAGTCCGAAAGTATTTTTTTTCTTCCTTGAACATTCGCGCGCGGTTTGTCTAATTCCCTAGAGTTTTCTTCGCACTTTAGTTTGGTGTCGATTGAAGTTTAACTGATTTTCTGCACGCTTCTTATCAAGGTCGAGTTCAAAACTAATTTTGAGTGTAAATTATGCGTTCACTGCAACCATTCGGGCCGACTCAACAAATTTAAATCCACCTAAAAATAGTGTTGCCGAGATTCATCATCACACCACCATGAGGTACAGTTGTTGCGAATTATTTTAACACAGATTTTTGTCGAACGTGGCTAATTTAAATTTGAAAAAGCTATGTTCTCCCGGTAGTTTTGATCGTTATCAGTTCGTTAATTATGCGATTAATTAAAAGGTATTGTGGTTTAAGCACGGGAAAAAGGAACTGGGTTATTGGCGATTGCGTATGAGTCATGGTCCTGCAATTAAAATGGATTATTAGCAGGAAATGGATGAGCGGACGGAGAAAGTTGTTTATTTTTTCTTTTTTCAAAATTATTAGATCCTCCTATTTTTCGATTTCATTATGTAATGACCACTATGAGAGAATCTCAACAATTTAAGGTATTGTAAACTACCTTTTTGCTTAAACTTATAAATTTCCAGTGACAACACAAAATTGAGAATTGAATAGGTATGGCCACGTTCGTCAAGTCCATTTATCTTTTTTTAATCTCATCAACCAACTAAAACTTTATAGAACAATAATTGTTTCTGCTTAGTTCTCTGCTGCCATATGAACCGAGCATTCCATCAGACCAGTGGCTTCTCGGCGGTCCCTTGGGTTCACGAAATGCTGTTCTCGTATTTAAAAGTTCAGCTCTGGCTAATCCGACGGTGCCCAGCATTCAAGACAAACCTGGCCACAAACTGCACGTAACTTACAAGGTAATACTAGGTTTTGGTTAGACGAATTTCCCTAGAATTAATTATCTTTTCAGGTGCTTCAAGCTGAAACTAAGTTGCTATCAAAACTGCTCGATTGTCACGGCATAACCGAAGTGGCCCCCAATTCTAGTGATTTTAATCTTTTATGGACCGGATCGCATCCGAAGCCAGGTATGATGGAATCAAAATTCAAGTTTAGTATCGAGGTAGTGCCGGGCCATAATAACCTCCTCGTGGCACTTAATTTACTTATTTAGTTCACAAAAGCTGAACTTAATTGAGTTCTATTGTCTAGATTTCTTTCCCCTATTAGACAGACTCTTTTAGGTCACTTAAATAATAAATGACAGAAAAAGAGTTAGAACTGCAATTTTTTGCGTGAACTTGAATTGTAAAGGCCTTTTGTAAAGACCTTGAAAAGGGTCTAGTTTCATAGCTTTGCATAATTAACAGGAGTTTTCCAAACTTAGTTATAGAAATATTGTGTTTTATACAATAGAAAATATCTCATTTTTTAATTTATTAGGAACGTTGCGATCTTTGGCGCCTCATCAACGAGTGAATCACTTTCCGCGATCATACGAGTTGACTCGTAAGGATCGTCTCTACAAGAACATCGAACGAATGCAACATCAAAAAGGTCCAAAACATTTCGATTTCATTCCTCAAACTTTCGTAATGCCTACGGAGTTTAAGGAACTTTGCTCGGCCCATCATCGCGTTAAAGGTCCTTGGATCGTGAAACCGGTCGCTTCTAGTCGAGGACGAGGTAATTTAAATGAATTTTCAAACAGAAAGTTTCTGGAATTGTTTTTACGATTTCTAAAGTAAATTATTGATAGGAATTTTCATTGTGGAGTCTCCCAATCAGGTGCCTCTTGAAGAACCAGTGGTAGTGGCCAAGTATATTTCTAATCCACTTCTTGTCGCTGGTCATAAATGCGATTTGAGACTCTATGTGGTGGTTACATGTTTTGATCCTCTCATTATTTACATTTACGAAGAAGGTAGATAATGAACTAAAAGAGTTTTAGTATTCCACTATTAAGTTTAATGTAATTTTAGGCTTGGTGAGATTTGCCACAGTCAAATACGACTCTAGTCATAAACAATTGTGGAACCCTTGTATGCACTTGTGCAATTACAGTATTAACAAATACCATAGCGACTATGTTAAGTGAGCTTTTTTCATTCAAAATTACATGTCATTAAAAATAATGTACGTTTTCTAATTTTCCAAGGTCTGACGACCCCAGTGCGGAGAATGTGGGTCATAAATGGACTTTGAGCGCTCTGTTGCGCCATCTTAAATCCGAAGGTAAAGATACCACGTTGTTAATGTCCCAAATCGAAGATGTGGTAATTAAGGCCGTCCTGGCCACAGCCAATTCAATAATTTGCGCGTGGAAAATGTTTGTTCCTCATCCAAACAATTGTTTTGGTAATTTTACCGTATTTTTGTTATTTTAAACTAACTAGAGAGAGATTTTACCTTCCAAATTAGAATTGTATGGATTTGACATACTGATAGATTCGAATTTGAAACCATGGCTATTGGAAGTCAACTTATCGCCTTCATTGAACTGTGACAGTCCACTTGATGTTCGGCTCAAATCCGCAATGCTGTCTGATTTATTGACGTTGATTGGTATTCCGGCTGTTGATCCTATTTTAAGACCCACCAGTACGGTGAATCTGAGTAAAGGAAGTTTAAATTTGAAAATGAAGCTGAGCAACGTAAGTTACATTTTGGAATAACAGGACATTAGAAATGCCATTTTGTAGTGTCGAAGAGTATATTCAGCGGATGGCCTAAGTAATACATTTCCTAAAAATCAACGTTTATCGAGCACCACTAGACGAATTTCTTCAGCTTCTTTGCAGCCTACCCCCGAAGAAACGAGGATAATTAAGAATGCGCAGGCACAATTCGCGAGAAGGGGTGGTTTCGTAAGAATATTCCCTGCTGTGGACAGTTGGGCGAAATATTCGCAATATTTAGGTAAACTTGGAAATGGATAAAATTTTTAAATTAATAATTTTAAAATTTTTTATTCATTTCCCATTTCATTACTGTTAATTTTAGAGCCTTCAACTGGTATTCCCATTTCTGGTATGATGTCCAGTTCAATCAACGTGTCCACGGGTCACAATTACAATTTACTACTTTATACGAATTTCTTTCCTGACATGCCAGTTAATATCAATAAGAACAATGAAAGGCCTCCATCCAAAGTGAAATTTACCTCGTTAGAGAGAAAAAGGGATTCCTCCTTAGAAATTGGTAAGTTACATTTTGTAGAATGGCGAAGAAATAACACAAAATTTGTAGTACCTTCAGTAGTAAAAAGTAGACAAGATCGTTACGAAAGAGCCTTGAGTCGTGGTCATAAACAAGCTCTTATTCCAACTAAAATTACCAAAGTATCGCATAGTTTAGAGTTGAGAAAAAAGATCATCGATATGATTAAATGTGGCAAGAAGATAACGTAAGTTCAGTTGTATTATTTAATAAAATTTCAAATAATTGCAATCAATACTCTAGGATTGAAGGTATTTTCTTATTTTAATCGTAGCGACATGTTTTAGACAATGCGAGGCACGTAAAACATTTAGTCAATATTTGGTTTTCATGTTGAGAAAAATTGTTAGCGCACCTGATCAGGATGATCACGTCGAAGTCGTATTGAAATTCTTACAAAAGGCTTCCAACTATTTAAGGACTCCATTCAATGTTAAGGTACTGAATGAATTCGAATACATAAACTTTGTTTAAGAATTATACATTTTAGACCCCAAGTACAAAATTAGACACCAAAGACCGTGCAGCTATCATTGCGAAACAATTAAACGACTTTTTGTATCTGTATAATAGAGAAACCGACCTGTTTGTCGACAAGTCGGAGAAACCGAGTCAAATTCCCAAAGAATTATACAACGAATTTCTTGAACATGCCAGGTATGTTCAACATAACAAATAAGGGCAGATTCACAAAAGATTCGCACTGCAATAGTAATTTTCTAGACAACGATGAGTTGCAGTAACCATTTTCTTTTTCACAGAGAATGTGATCTAGAAGAGATCCTAGTGATATACCAAACCGCTCTAGCGATGCCAAATTATCAGACTTCCCCTGGGTTTCAAGGGATACTTAAGTGCATTCCCAATGTGCACAAACAGTATGGAATTAAGCCTCCTTACAAGCAAAATAAAATGGCTAAAAGTGTAAGAGTTGCTGGTAATTCGTGATTAGTTTGGCTCGTTCCTCTGTGAACATGCATCTTACTATTATGGCATATATGACAACATAACGTAAATGTATTTTTATATTTATTTGTTTCTATTTTTTTCCTGTAGAATAAAGGGATTTTTGTTACTCCATTTTTTACCATTGAAATGGTGTTCTTTATGGAGGTAAATAATAGTTCGTCAGTGCTATATGCTTGCTTTAATGCGCTGACGAACATGGCCAAAATTTATCCTTTTTTTTCTAAGATTTTACATTATTTCTGTGATATATCGATACATTTTATTCATCCTCAAGTCCTACTTCTTATGGCACATTAAAAATCTTTCAACTCTTGCAGTGTAATTTTGTTTTGCTCAAAATGTACTTATTTGTTATATGTATTTATTTTATGTTTAAGTTTAATTTTTAGATCTTACCACTGTATTTTCCTAACATTTCTAGCATATATGTAATACTCTAGTATTGCTCATTTACTATATTCTCAACGAATATAGCTTCTGAAGTTAAGAAGCTTATATACAGTCAATTAAGTCACCAGTATCAGGCTTCGTTTATCTAATATCCAAACGTTTGGCATATACGGAAACATCAAATACAACTGAATTACACTCATCTACAATACAAATCTTGTTGGAACAGTTATTTGTCTGCACTTTAATGTTTTCAGAAATACTTCTCTCTTTCTCTGTCTCGTTCTCCGAGCATTAGACCAGAAGTATTACATATATGATTTTTAGACACATTTTAGATTTAATTGATATCAAATCAAGCACAATCAAGTTGTTGTGAATTAAAGAAAGCGGCCAAAGAGCATAAAGTAGAAAATTTTTTAAAAGTTTTTCACCATTATATGTAGAATACAATATACACACATGACGTGCATTGTGATAAATGTAAATACGAAGCTTTAGGCCTTTTTCACATTTTAATAATAATTCTCCTTTTTAAAGGATAACCAGTGGATAATGGTATGTGATCACTCTTTTTTAAGCTGTTGTATGTTGTTCAAACAATCTTTTTTTTTAGTATTATTTTTCTGAAAACGTTCGCACGCATTCGATATACGCATAAAATGTTAAAACTATTTTTGAATAAATTTTTTTCTGTGTATTTAATATTAAGCACTATATTATATTGATTCATTAATGTTTTCGGACACAGCGGCTGTGATATTTTACATCAGCGTGAGTTCTCCACGAAGATCGGATTGCAATAACTAAAATGGAAAAATAAATTTGTCATTTAACTCATTTTGTACAGGGTCAACATTTAGAGTACAGAAATACAGATCTTATGAATCGAACCTGTATAAAAAATCTTGTTACCTTTACTCTAGTCTTATAATCAGAAGATTGGCCCAAAACCCACATCAATTTAGTTAAAGCCGCTTCAGCGGTCATATCAAATCCGGAAATCACACCTAAAGTGTCCATCACCTTAAAATATTAAGTCTCAATATACATCATATTGATTTATAAAAAACTGATGTTCGACCTTGCCAGTTTCATATAAATTATTAACAGCTCCTTTAAAACACTGTGAAATATTAACTATTAAGACATCCCGATCGGTTGCCTCTTTGATTAATTCGAGCAAGTCAGAACGATTAGAGGGAATATTGCCAGTCCCGTAAGTTTCGAAAACCACACCTTCAGTTGTGGCGCTTAAGAATGTTTCCATCTGAAACAAACTTATTAGCTGGGGAATACTACAACAAATTGAGTTACCTGTTCTTTAGTGATTGTCGGAAAGACCCTTAAAATGCCCACGTTAGAATTCAATGAAGCACGAACACAAAAGTTACTGTTGCTGCACGATCTCAGATAATCGCGATGAACTAAAATTTTATTTTAGTACACAATTTATGATCATTAAAAACAATACTTACTTTGTACACCAATGCCAGTGTCGGCCAAATTATGATAATTTGGAGAATCGAAGGCGTTAAAAGAATTCGAACTAATTTTCATGGTCCTGTTACCGCGAAGCAATTTGTTTGCAAAAAACACGCACACCTCCTTAATCTCGGGATAACTTGCGAAAATTAACGAGGCGAGGAAATTCTCTTTTGCGTCACTCCTAGTTTCGAAAATGGAAATCTGAAAAAATCATTCTGAACATTTTAGTTCTCGTTACTTGCTTTGAGATACCTGCGATCCAGTTACTATAACTGGTTTCCCAAGATTTTCCAACATAAAGGACAACACTGAAGCTGTATAAGTCAATGTATCAGTACCATGTAATATAACGAAACCGTCAAAGTTGATGTAATTTTTCTAAAAATCATGAAAAAACATACAAACAACAAAAACAATTTTAAAAATTCATTACTTCAATGTCTTTTGCAATTCTGATCCACTCGTTCACGGACATGTTACTGGAGTCCAACAATGGATCATATTCTTCTATGGTATAAAGAATAGTTTCTGATTTATGTCTAATAAAGTAGCGAATAAGGCTAAGGTTGGTTATAAAAGGCGTGTCCTTACTTGAACAGAAATTCATTACTTTGGAGTTTAACTGGAATTTGAAGAGCTAAATCTTCATCATGCATATCAGAATCTCTAATTTTGGACAATAAAACGTTTGGTATTGGAATATATGCTGAAAACAATACTGTTTCAGTTACGAGGTAAGCACCAAAAGTACCATATAGGATTTTAAAGGAATACCTCTAGGACGTCTTTCAAATGTTTATTCGCCATATGGTACTGTTTTGTTATAATTTTTATTTTTATCGTAAATCACTATTGAGCCCATAAACGATTTAAAATGTTTTGATGGAATATTTACGGTGTTTTATAGCATTAAAAGCCGAGAAAATGTAAATATTCGATTTAATAGTAAACTTAAACAAGACAGGCAACCATAATATATTGCGTTACGTGGGTTAGATTAGAAGTTTTAATTCAAAATCAATGGATAAATCGCAGGAAATTAGTTAGAGAATAAGAATGTGAATGTAAGAGAAAAACAAAAGTCTGATTAACAAAAATTGACAAAATATATCTATCACAATAAGAAAGCTAATAAAAAAAATAAGGTCGTAACATTTTTAGGAGTAGCCTAGGTAATAGGAATCGATTCATTAGTGATTTTTAAGATTTTGATTGTCTGTACTATTAAACACTTGTTTATTAATGGCTTTCAAAATGGTATTAAGACGACATCAGTGTCAATGAATGGAAAATTTCATCACTGACTTTGACCCAGATTTAATCCATTGTCAGTCCTGCGTCATTTAGAAACACATTACAGTATCTGCTTTAAAATTATTTTAACTTACCATCATTTGAATTTTTTTTCATACCAATGGTACCGCCAACGTAAAACACCAAGACCCTTCTATAATTCAACATTAATGACATATTAAGTCTTTATTTCAATAAATATTTGTCAAGATTATGCAGGAAAAGAAACAAATAAATATCTAACTATTTGATCGCGTGATGAAACAACAGAATTTCGAAAATATTCACATATGTATGTACGGTTTACGAGTACTTATATTTAGCTTATTTTATCTGAATTTCATATTCAATATTATGGTATTTCCCTAAGTAATAATTGAAATGTTAATTAAATCCCCTAAATATCCTGCAAGATGTCGCATATATCGTATCGAACGATTTCCATATCGATACTAAAAAAATGTTAGTATTAATAATATCGATTTCATAGACATATACTTACACGTTACACCAATAAGAACTATTTAATAGAGGCGGGGAGTAATAAAATCTCATTAAGTATGTGAAACCAGTACAGAGTGGAACACAGAACCTTTTGGTAAACTTTGCCCCTTTTACATAGATTAATTTTTATTATCCATAAAAGCAGATAAACACACTCTGTACTTCAGATAAGAAATGAGTCTCTTTTTTTTATTCATTCAGTTGTTGAATTGCAATGAAATGGAATAAGACGACAGCATAAGCGTAGACATAAAATTGGTAACGAAGGAAGAAAAATAGGTACTTAATAAAAGTTTATATTTAATAAATTAAATTTTGGAACTTCTAATAAGATAAATTGCAATTTAAACCGATTGTACGCGTCAAACTGACATAGTGTGCTAGCTGGGGACTACAATAACTATTATGTAAACTTTTTATTAATAATACGTTCTAATATTTTCTTCAAAATACACGAAAGAAAATTTTGCATGTATGGAATTGAAGATAAAATGTCAAAAAATGTAATTTATTACTCCGCGATTTTATTTAATAGACTACAACATTTCATTGTATTTTATTATTATTTTGTACACGTTGTAAACACAGTCCGCAACAATAGTTTATCATTAACGAATTGAATTGATTGCCAAAATGATTTTATGTCCAGAAAACAAAATTGAAATATTGTTGCATCAAAAGTCATTACGATTTCCGCGAAGACTCGAAACTTTAGGGGTGAGTATCATAACAAGAACCGGCTTATTGTTGATTTCTAAGGTTGCTAGGATACTATTAATTGTTTATTCCCTAATGTATATACTGGATGTCCAGAAACGCTTCTGTTATACTGAAAGGGGTAGTTCTACTTCAAAAGATATTAAAACGTAGACTGCCACAATGTTAACCTTTTCGAGACGGACGTAAGAATAGATAAACCAACATGTTGGACAGACGCGGGAATGTATAACGGATTTTTAATGTTACAATTTCATAAATAAACACTTTAAACAATAAAGTGTTTTTATTGTACAAAAAATATTTTCGACATATTATTATAGTACAGCGTCCGGCCGTCAAAGCGGTTTATGCAAGACGTACATGTATGACGACCGCCCCGAAAGGGTTAAAAGAAAAACCATAAATCTGGCCAATAGTAGTATTTCTTTTTATTTTTTACCAGCAAAACGCAGAAGAAGGTATATTTTGTATTCAAATGTGTGTTACATGACAGACTCTTATGCTTTTTTAAGTGAGAGACGATCAGTATTGTCGAAATTGTTAGAGATAACATGTGTGTCTCATGGCAGTCTACGTGTTAAAAATAGTTTTTATTTAAGATCATTGAAATTATTTTGGATAAAATTTTCACTTTTGATGCGATATTTTCTACTATTAATTCGTACTTTCAGATTTCATCAATCATTTCATATCGTATTTAGAATTACATTTGGAAGAGGGGCGAAAATGATTTTTTTCATAATCACAGTGTGATGAGACCTAATGATACACAGAAATTTTAAAATCGATTTTTTTCGAAAACGATGAATCGGAAACTTTGAAACAAGAGTACCTATGTTTTGTACGTAATCATATTTCTTAACAAAAAAGGTCAAAACATAGCTATGGAAAAAGTTAGGATTAAAAATCAAGTACGCTCCTTTGAAACAACACCTCTAAACTCAATTTGAAATGGCTTATAGCTAAAAGTACAAACCAATAATAGCAAATAAATATCGTATCTAAAGTAGTTCTAATGATGTTAAATAAGAACCTCTCCTTTGTGAAGCATTTCAAGGTCCTAGTTTATATAAACCGTTTTTTAATATTTATCACATAGATTTCCCCATTTCAGTATGGTAGGAGGGTTTTTGAACACTCTGTATATAAAAAATATACCCAAAGACCAAACAAGCAACTTTTAACAGCTGCAAGCAGATCCTTGTGGGAAAAAACGGTTGACCTCTTTTAATCAGTTTCTTCAATTTAGAAAAGTAATAGTAATTCGAAGGATCTAAATCAGGTGAATAGTGGAGATGGTTTATCAATTCTAAATCCAAATTAAAAAATTTATTCATAGCAGGATTTCTTGCAACAACCAAATTCCTTTGGAAACTATTCCGCTTTCTTTTTTAAAGATTTTTTCCGGTAGCTTTGTTATTAATATTGAATAATGCAATCATGTTCTAAAAAACTGTGACAAGGGCTTTTCCAATAGATTTTTCATCATGACATCCCTTTATGTTAGAGATCTGGAATGTTTCCAGTCTATTTACACTAGAAATCTTAAAAATGTTTCATCTACAATATCAATTTGGAAAGAAGAAAAATATACACTTCTATCTCTAACATAGATTTCAGTACGATATTTCTATTTACGCTTACTTCTGATTTGCATTCTGTCATTTGTGAATTCATTTCGCTAAACCAATGTTTCATCCAACAATGAACATGAGCAATGTAATATATGTGTAAGATTATTGGGATTTGACTGTTTTATATGTATATTCTGTAAAGAATATACAAATTACAACATAATTCAAATAATAATATAAATACATACATAGTATAAAGCATAATTAAATTATACGTCGATATCAACAATACTTCTAGGTAGAATAAGGCATAATTACACCATAGGAAATATCCTAACACTGACGTCATTCATTAGATACAATAATACCAATTCAATAATAGAAAAAAATAATGAAATCTGAATATAATTTTATTCCCGGTTTCATGTTTAAGATGGCAGTGAATGCGTGATTGACATCTGTACCTATTGATGTTTGAAAATTTGACGTTTATCAATAAAATTCAAATTTGCGATTTACATTTTTTACAATTTTTTAGAATTATAATCGAAACAATATATTGAAATTATTTTCTGAAAACGCTCAGGCCCGGTTTTTTCATCTACGAATAAATTTAACTGACAGTTAATTGTCACGATTACGCACAAAAGCACTACTCTGATTGGCTAATTTCAGCATATCCATGACATTTAACTATCAGTTAAATTTATTAGTAAATGAAAAAACCGGGCCTAAAACGCTTAAATATCATTCCTCCTAAATTTTTGAGGAGAAAATTCCCTATAATTCATAAATTGACTAAAATTTAGCAACAGTGTACTCCAAATGTCAATGACGTGCATCAATTTCAATTTTGAAAATGCTATATTACAGTTATAATAATTCTGACAGATTTGTCAATCAGTAAACGCAACAATTCTAAGGTGCATATAATGTATTTAGGAATTACATATGAAGTATCTAGTGTCTCAGCCATACATTTTAATTTAAATAGGTGGTGTGGTAATATCAAAACACGGAGTGAATCGATATTTACTAGTTCAGCTAGTAACATTTTCACAATGATGAGATGCGGTAAAAATGACGTTGTCCATTTAAAATCTAGAGAAACCCCCTTAGCGCATGCGATGTATTGCACTGCAACAGCACCGAGTGCATTTTCCCTAATAAATAGTTTGGGTTTTAGGTAAATTAACTATTTAATGTTCGAATAATATCCTCTAACGTTGTTAAATTTATTTTTAGCGGGTGTTTTAAAAATTGACATGGCACGTCTAAACATTTATTTTAAAACTGTTTTAATGAAGATTAACATCGTCCAACATCATTCAAAATAGAAATAATACTAATGTGGCTAAATATTGTAAAACTGCAGACATGTTAATTTCATTAAAGTTGTTCAACATTTTTCAACATTAATATCATTTAATTGAAAAATCGTTTATTTCTTTTTTTTTAATGTAACCATAACAGAAGTAAGACTTTATTTTCGTCAAGGAAAAATCTTTATGAATTCGATTTTTGGGATTTTGCCAAAATTTCACCAAAAAATTGTCCGTTTTACACAACAGACAATATACAGTGAGGATCAAAATTCTTGCATAAATTTGTTAAATATTAAAGGAAAAAAATTCTATAAAACGTTCTGATACGCTAATTTTAATTTTTGGGTGCGGATTTTTATGATAAATTTATCTATACAGGGTAACACTAAAACAAATTATGACATTTTCTCAAATAGAACTTTGCATTTTTTTACTTTATTTTTAAGTTCTGCTTCATATTCTAAGTATATTTCATGTTTTATGTTGTATGCCTAAACTCAACATTTATCGAGAAATTTACGATTGAATATCATTATTTATATGTATATTATATTCATTTATTTTTTATTTTTTTATGAAGTTTTCTAAAATACAAAGTCTATAGGAATGAGCCCAATAGTATTGAAAAATTAAAAAATAAAATTACACATGAAATTCAAAAAAATACCACCTCAAATGATATGTAATCTTTTGAGAAAAATTCGAATTACGGCTATGGGACACAGTTCAAATATTTACTACGTTAGATTACAATATTTTTTATTGTTTATTTTGTAAAATTTTATTTAAAAAAAATATTTCTTTTTAGATAGTAATAAATTGCTCGGGATTACGTGACATTTTTCTCACCTAAAAAATACTAACTGCTCAGTAAAAGTGTTGAATGCGCACTATTTAACATAGAAAGATATGTTTTATCGAAGATTCCTTATTTTTACTGAGCAAAATTCCATATAATATCAAGCATTTAATTTCTAGCATTTCTTTTTTATTAAATTTCATTGTGATATCTATTCAATCGTAAATTTCTCGATAACTGTTGAATTTAGTAGATATAGGACATGAAATATAATACGTATTTACTTAGAATTTGAAGCAACATTCAAAAATGAAATAAGAAATACATAGTTTCGTTTGAAAAAATTTAGTTCGTTGTCATAACTTGTTTTTGGGTCACCTTGTATACATAAATTTACTATCAAAAGATTACTATCATAAAATTGACATATGCAATTATCTTATAGGAAATGTTTTCCTTTAGTTCTTAATGAATGTATGCAAAAATTTTGCTCTTTATTGTATTAAAATCTGTATTATCGTAGGGGTTGGTATCAACTTTTATTAAATTGAAAACCGAATTCTCACTTGGTACCAACACCTTACGCAGATAAAGGCACTCGTTGACCTTTTCTCATTAAACTTGATATTTTTCTCAAGAACCAATTGCTTGTTATTCGATAAAAAAAAAGTTAGTTCCTGGAACGCTATAGCAAGAAATAACATTCATCTTTTATGTACGCTTNTGTATTACTTGAATTTTAAATAATCATGTCCGATATACATATAAAGGAATACAATATCATACAACAAAAAGAAATATTGAAATGCTACCAAAGAGAATAAATAATGGATTGACATGAAGTTTTGCCTTTAATAGTTAATGCAGGCGAAGATCAGATTGGAAATTGCTTAGAAGCACTTGTTTTATAGAATACTGGGTCTATTAAAAACACCATCTTGTTTACCCATCTTCCGGTAATATACAGAAAAAGGAAACCGATTAAAATTCCAATGGAAAAAAGGACAATTGTGAGTAAAATATGAAGAGCCAAAAAAGTGGCTCGAATAGCCCTTAAAGCTCTTAATGAAAAACTACAATTGTCAAAACTTCCTGCAGAATAAAATCAACATAAAGGGTTAAACTAATCCCGAATAACATGAAACATCCCAGGTCAGTCGCGGAGAATCACATTCATTTAGAAATTTTGATAAGTCGCTATAAGTATGAATGTAAGTTATATTGAACAGTAAATATTACTAACTTTTAGAGGACGGGGATATTTCAGTCCAAATCGAGTATCAATTTGCCCCGAAATTTTCATAAATCTTTACCGAACTACTCAAGATATATGCCCGACTTGACAGCTGGTATAGGTATAATTTATTTCACTTCTCACATGGACAGAATTTTATGTGTTGCGCAATGGAAGCATAATATGCCTGTGCTGTCATTTTGATAATTCTAGATACCCCATTGCCAGACCGTTACAAAGAAATAGCTGACAAGACCATTCGTTTGGTTTTAAGAAAAAAATTGTATTGTCAATTTGGACAAATAATCTTAATAATTGGTAGAATTAAAACATCTATAGGTTTAGAAGAGTATGTTAAATTCAGAATTATTAATTAATAATTAATTAGTTTAAGGTTATTGTAATAATGTAATTAAGCCACTCTGTATACGATATTATCCGTCCAAACAGTGCTACGGTGTATATTTATTGTGTGGCACACAGCATGATTCAGTGTAGGTACGGATAGTGAGGATCATAATTAAAAAAATATATAAGGATTATTCCTATAACCAGCAAGCAAGGCGCCTGAGTATCATTTTTATTTTTCGAAATAGTAATCCCGTAATATGGAAATTAAAGTAAACGTGCCTGTTTAAGCCTTGCAGCACTGACTGAAGTTCTGAAAACTGATGACGCCCTTCTTTCAGCGATTTTCGGGAAAAAAACCAGTAACGTATCCGTAAATAACACGATGAGTAATACGAAAAATAAGACAAACGTTTTGTTCAAGACAATTTTCCTGGACGCTCGATTTGCGATCGATGAAAATCCACTTGGCAGTTGAAATTCGCATTTTGAGCTCACAACAGGTGTAACATTCCGCTCCGAGACGAGAAATATTTAATTATTTTTTCTCGAAGAGAGTTTTCCCAATTTTCCCCTGCGTACCGTTAAAATGCAAAGAATTCTAAGCGTTGAAGCCAGCAGGAATATTTTAAATCAACCGAATTCCGAATTTATTACGAAACGGTTTTGTTGGAGTTTCCTGCTTACTGTGACATTCTTTTCCATTGTTGGTGGTAAGCGGTTTCCATTTTACATATATTGGATAGAATTTTTCACAGATTATTTTAGGTTTTGTTTTGGGAAAATTCGTATCCGATATGGCTCTGGCCAATATTATGGGGGAAATTCGGGAATTGTCAAGGAAAGTGGCGTCGCTAAACGAAAATCTTAAGAGCACTTTCGGAACCGGACTAAATTTTACCTACAGTGAAGGCTACTCGTTCTTGAATTGTAATTTTTTAGAAATTGGACGAAACCAATCCGGTTTGTTAAAGGCTAATGAATATATGGACACTTTAAATTTGTGTTTTAACAATGGATGAATATTAGTTTTCTTCGAAGTTTTTCAAAATGATGTTCTTGGTTTTTCGGGATTTTTAAAAGTTGTTTTAAAGATTTTTTTTAACTTTTCTATTTCGATTTTCGAAAATGAAAAACCTGATAATGGTTTTTCATTAAATAAAACATACAGTATTTGTTTATACAGTTTTTTCTTGCATAAATACGCAAAATCGTTGAAATTGCAACGGTATTCAGCTGCTTTCTTTTAAAGCATTTACTCAACACACTGGCACGTTGCCACACTCTAGAAAACAGAAAAAAAGTCACATAGAGTCAAACCAGGTCAATAGAGTATATAAAGCAACAAATACCTACTTTATATATCAATATTCCATATAACATATGTATATCAATTATCAATTTTAACATAATTTCTCATATTTAACAGTTTAATATAGATTTTAATTACAGAGATCCTGTAAATCCATTAACTAATATTTATTTACAACAAAATCGATTCACGAAAACTGGGCAACCAATAATTGAAAATATTTTGAAAATTGCATTTCTCATAAGCTAACGTACAATCCTTTTTCTTAGTCCTTCATTTATAGCTTCTTTAAGGCCGTGATTTAACATATTGTTTTTCAACCACTGGTTACTAAAAATACTATTGAGAAATCTATCAATACTCGAAGCCTGGTCTAAAAAAAAGCATTAAAACACTCTAATACGGTTCCAAATTAATTGAAAACAAACCTTTGGCGACATTTTCTGAAGATGTTTTGGTCATAAAACATAGAATACGTTGAGAACAAGAAGTCAGCTCTAAATTATTTTCCGAAAACAGTTTAAAAACAGGTGAAAATTCAAAGTCCTCACCTAAAAAGAAAAGGAAAACTGCATTAAAAATCCAGGTAATGTCAATGATTTTGATTGTCACTTGTTGATTATAAAAGAAATTTTATGTCATATCGACATAATTTTTCTTCATAAATTATCAGTTTTAGCTGTAAATTCACGGTTGAATAGTGGCGATTCTATGAAAACTAACACCCCGACCAGACCGTTAAAATATGCGAAATAAGTAGGTCCTACAAATATTTCTATGAAATTTTACAAGAATTTCGCCCGTTTCAGCTCAAGAATATCTTCAGACCAGATCTACATAATTGAGTTGATCATCAGCAAAATTCATCTACAACCCAATGTTATATTGGACAACAACGCATCTCTTTCTGTGGGCTTTAAATTCGCTCAAATAATCAACTTTGATGTAGATACGGAATCGTATATACCTTCCTTGATGAAGAGTAAAACTTCTTTATATAAAAAAAAAAACTATTTAAAAAGAAAAAAAAACTTTTTTGCAGCCACCTTAAAAGGGAATATAGTTGAAATGAATAGCGGTAAAACATTTCTCTTCATTGCCAAACCTTCGATCCTGCGTCACCTTCTTCAAACTGATCCATACCAAATGGTTCTTTATAACGGCAACGTCTTAATCGGATCAACATCACGTCTTTGGAAGAGGGAGTTCAGTGAGATGATTAAATTTTTCGATTTAGTCGGGATTGTCAAGTCGACAACAGAAGAAGGTAATAAAATCTCTCATTTCATATCTAATCCTTCCAATGACAGAAATTCTTTCAGGTGCTTATGAGCTTCATAATGATAAAGGAAAATTAACTGCGAAACTGGAGGTTTATTTGAGAATGTCCTGTTTCGGTGAAAATTTACAAACGATGTTCCAAATTAAAAAAAAAGGCCAGGATTACGAGTACATTTTCAGGCAAAGAAACGCCTCGAAAACATTTAAAGTTCAAAGGTAAGATGGTTGTTGATAATGACTGTAATTTAGCCATAGTAGAACACAATGCACAGCTACTTTTTTCAGACATGTAGATGAACATTATCAACCATTAGTAGCTCCATTATACAACGCCGTAACCGATGCTAAAAACTGGTCGAACTCTCAAATCAATTTAAAAGAAAATATATCATTGACTCCGCTTTTTATAAGGGAACCCACTATAAATACTGAACACGACTGCGGTATTCTTGACGAAGGTATGTACAATAGTTTATTGAAAGTCCAAATCTAAACAACTGAAAACAATTTTTTTAGCTATCTTATTGAACTTCCAAGATGATTTTGATAAAATTTCGATATGCTACCGACCATCGGAAAATAAGTTTTTCGATCTATTAGATATGATTGGGCAAGAAATAGTTCCAATTAGAATTATAAAGCCTAATCACAGTTTTCTCTTAGTGCCAACGTGAAAACCACAGGTAAACAAACCGAAGTAACGATTCAATGTAAAAAGTTAGTCCGAGTTGACTCGTTTCTTAAATCTATCGGTGGCGATTTAAAAGCCAGTCGACACCTGTTCTTTGAAAAAGATGAAGATGTAGTTGAAATGACCGCGGATCGGATAGAAAAAAAATTGTGTGGAAATAAAGATTGCCCAGCTGTAAAGAAATTTGGAGAATACGGTTCGAACCCTGCAAGAAATGAATTGATATTTTGCAAACATTCGTTTTAGGCATTGGTCCATTGGCTACAGGGAAAAATTTAGGCACAGTATATGGGGAGATAGAACCTCCAATTACTTATGGTATGAGTCACACCTATGGTACCATGTGCGAATACGGGCCTTATGGGGTGTTTTCCAAGCCGAAACACGAGGAACTACCGTTTGTGCCTCGTAATGAAGAAGGAACCGAATTAAATCCAGTGAAACCTTGCAAATTGAAACCATGCAGTCCATTAAAAAAGCTGAAAGTAAAATCGGAAAAATTCAAAGACCCTACTTGGCATAGTAAGGGTTGTCCTCTTTATCCGGAACGTTTGCGAGGAGGTGCAAATAAGAAAGAATACCAACTGAATGAGGAAAATGAAAATCTGGTGCTCCCGAAATCGCCTATGATCGAATGCAAAAGTGTTATGGATCAGTTCGATAACATCCTAGCGGAATACAAAAAAGGTACCGATACAACCTCTTTCCAGAACATTGATTAGTATCCAGACTTGTCAGCTCTCGGTCCTTGTGGTCACGCCACCTGTCCATATGCTCAAACCCTAGCTGAGGATACTTGCAAGAAAATGTGCGAACAACAACTAATTTCAACCAAAGAATCCAGTACAATATCTTGCACAGGACCACCATGTAATATGGATGGCTGTCCTTACGTTGAGAGTCCCAAACAAAAGAGGTATTTTACAGAAAATATAACAAAAACAATTATAACTTATAATTTTAGATATCCAGCTGGTTGTGGAAATCCCAAGTGTGCTTATACAAAATATAAACTAGGCCTTGTAGACGCAGACGCGGAACTAGAGTTGCAATTTTTACCTCCAGCTTTAGGAGGTAACTAGTATAGTAGCAATCACGTCACAAAACTGTTGTACCGCGTACTTCATTTCAGGTAACTGTGGAGATCCTCATTGCAAATATCCGTTAGCTCCACCATTACCACCTATCCATTGGGACTGTCCAGATCCACTTCCAAAAGGAGCGTGTAAAAATTTAAATTGTCCTTTCCTACCCCCGCGTTTAAAAAAATTCAAAACAAAGGGTATTAAGACTGGTCCTTGTGGAAGTCCCATGTGCCCATATGCTTTACCACAACCATGCGGTGCTCCCACATGTCCTTTTATTACCAGACCATGTCCAATGGCTGAGGCGAGAATTATATTTAATAAGACGACTAATGCTTATTTCAATTGATGTTTAGGACAGAACAATTACGTCTCAGAAGAAACAGAGAGGCTCTCTAGAAGCTGAAGAAGTTTTATGCGAAAATCTTGATTGTCCTTTTGCTCAAGAGATTCGTGAAAAGGAGTTGGAACTGGAAGTTGATATGACAATAGAAGGAGAGTTTCAGGATTGCATTAATCCTAAATGCCCTGCAAAACGATCTAAGAAAAAGGTCAAATTTGATGCATAACTTTAGAAAAATATTGCAAATATTACTTTTTTCTAGAAAATGGTAAAATCCTGCAGTAATCCAGATTGCCCTTTGAATAAACTGAAACCAGACGATAGAAACTGTGGTGACAAGAAAAAAATTAATAAGAAAACTAAAAGAAATTCAGAAAGCGTTCGAAAGTTTGAACAACAAAAGCATGGTTGTCAAAAGAGCTCAACTTCGTTAGAAGTCAGTGTATGTTCCGATTTAGACTGTCCATTTGCCAATTCGCGTAAAAAGACTGAAAATATACCGTCAACGGATTCAGATAGTACAGCTTCTTGCCATAAAAAAAAAGATGAAAGCATGTGTTCCAATCTGGAATGTCCAGAAATAAAATCCAGGTAAAATAATATTTTTTTGCATAATTTAAATATGCCATTCTACTGTTCCATGATCAGAGCAAAAAAGAAAAAAAATTGCGACCAACCTGATTGTCCTTACGCTCAAGATCTTCCAGATTCTCCCTCTCAATGCGACGACCCAAACTGTCCGTATTTGAAGCCCCTACCTTCCTGTGGTATACCTAATTGCCCATACGAGCCCATATCTCTGAGGTACAACCCAAAATAAAAATTTTTATTTAAAACATTAAATTTTTATAGTTATATTTGTAAAAATCCGAATTGCCCATCAAGAAACCTGGATTTCAACACAAAAATAAGGGAAGACAAGTGGTTATCTGAAAATCAAAAGCCAGATAATGGCAGTCAACAAATCGACAAGGTTGCTATTGTGGTCAAAACTACCACAGATTGTAATGACAGCCCTTGCGATGAATTTAACAATTGCGATAATATGGATTGTGATGTAAAAGATGATTCTCCTACAATAGGCACTGAAGAAAATAATACGAAAATGACTGTACCGCAAAAGAAAAAAGAAAGAGGAAGAAAAAGGAAAGTTTGTTTATTCCATAGGAGACTCGTATCCAGGTACGAAATTAGGTCATAAAGAATGCGTTACACCAATTTTTAACGTTCCACCCCATATGGGATGGTTATGGAATATTCACACTCCAATTTTAAATTTGAAGGTAAGACATTTATTTATTTATTCACATTTTTTTTAATAATCTGCCACAGCCGAGACGTGGTTGGAGACCTGGTGCTTTAACCAAAACAATTGCATCTAGAATTAGAGCCCATCGTCAATCTAAAGGTATGGGATTGTTAAGATTGCCTATATTCAAGAAATCTGACGGTGAAATTGAAGAGCACGACCCAAAAGTAATACCCAGACCGACATTGCAAATTCAGAAGAAAGAAGGAACCTACTGGGTTACTATGAATCCTTTGAAGGACCCGTATAGTTTGGTAAAATTATATAACAACATCTCTGGCGAGAAGGCTGAATTTTGGTTTTTAGGTTGAAAACGAAGATCCTTATATGAACTGTACACCTATGACTTTTAAGATTACGAGTAATAAAAATAAAATCCAAAACGATTATTGTTACTGCGACGGGGAGGAGGCTCTTGAAGGTGACAAGTCTAGCTCTTCTTCAGAAAGTGAACTGGATATTGAATTTACTCCACCAGCTGGTGTCATCCATCCGGAAAGGTACAAATCAACGTTAATTGAATTTATCATTGTTATCTAAATATTTTTGAAAAGATTTAAGAAACGACCGAATGTCGTGTGTTGCCAAGCTCAATATGATCCCCAAGACTTTCAAGTGCCCAAGAAGGGTAAAGACAAAAAAGGGAAAGACAAAAAGGAAAAAGGAAAAAAGCGAAAAGGGAAGAAGGAAAAAGGCAAGAAGAAAAAAAATGAAAATCACCACATTAAAAAAATAAGAATTGTATCATGGTCGCGTTTAATCATTTGTAAAAGTTGAAATAAATAATCGAAAACTTACTTTTCTGATTTTTCATGCGACCATACAACATATTGAACGGGTTTCCATCTGGTATGAGACTTTGACTGTTAGATATAGCTAAGAGAACTGGAAGAGCCACTGCTGACGCAAAAATGACGGCTCCAGCAAGGACCAAAGATCCTAAATTTAAATTGATCAAAGACGATTTACCTATTGATTCCATGGATTTTTTCACTGGCAGTCTAATAAATGGTACCGTGAAGTCTAAGTCAAGCTGAAAATGCATTTTGTTTCTTTTAAGGCAGTATCTTACACGATGTGTTAAAAATTATTAGAGCATTTACTTGAGAAAAATGTAGGCTCATGGACCAAATTATCGAATATGTACTTATGTCTTTCTTCAATTTAAAATGAATTAAATAAATATCTCAAAATTCTGACGCGATAGAACAATTTTGCGGCAAAAAAAGTATTTTTTTTTGCAAACTAGTATAATTTTTCACTTTACAACGTCCACATTTCGCGGTTTTCAATATAAAGTAGAAAAAAATGAAATTTGAAAATGCCTGAAAAAATATCTATATACAGGATGTTAATGAAGTACTTGCAGAAATTTCAAGAGGTGATTCTAAGACGAAAAGTTCCTATTAACATGGGTCCGTAAACGTACGGTTTTCGAGACTCAGGGTGCCAAAATTAAAAAAAAACACAGTTATTCATTTTTAACTTTTAAATGGCTTAATATTTTTTAACCAAATTTGGAATATGAGTTTATCATATTCCAAATCTACCAATATGATTGATTCCCTAAACCTAAAACATATAAAACCGATACAATTACAGAACGAAAAAACGAAAAGAGGCATTATAAAAATAATATCTGTTATCACGAGGAAAAGAAGAATTTCAGATTATCGATTATTTGTTAAGATTTTAAATATGTATATCAAAATGTATTTTTTATCCATAATTGATTTTGAATAAAACAGGAATTTGTGTATTTAAATTTACATTAAATTAAATGGAAAACAAATACAAATATTCTATAATTTTGTTCATGAGCTTATTTGTTTTTGTTGGTGATTTATTGTCTGGTTTTTGTTTTCAGAAGAGCCCTAAAATTTGGAAATTAACAGTACATTGAAAAGACACTATTTTCATATGAAAATGCAAAATGGTTTTTAAAAATTTAAACAAAAATATTTCTAGGCTATTCTTAAATAGTTCAGTCATTTTTTTGACCACTCTATATAATAACTAATTGCAATTAAAAATCGATTTTATGATATACGGGGTAACTTGTAAATTTGCATATATTTATTTATTCTAAAAACAGGTACTTACCCGTAAATCCCCATCAGCATCAAAACTGATCAATTTATATTGTCGCCTTGGCACATGTGTGTGATATTTTTCAGTAACATTATCACAAAATACATAACGTAAATCTAAGGAATAACACACAAAAACTACAAAAATCCTAAGAAGCATGATAACGCAATCGTTTTCCCTTAGTGATTGACTACGTATCGAAACGTTTTCGTAGTTTTTAAACGAAAAATTAAGAGATTGTTATAGTTATTAAAAATAAAATATAAATTAAAACTAGCGAAAATGATGATTGTTCCATGTAAAGACAATGGATGTTCATGTAACGTATACCCAAACAAGAAAATGTCTCTTTTATTGGGTGGTGTAACATAAAATTGTCGTGGTAAATTAAGTAATTGAGGAAAAGGGGCAAATTTTATTTTTTTTAAGTAAAGCCTAAAGGCAATAATAGACGGTTCAACCAAATTGAATGATTTCGGTTGAAATATTCAAAAGTCAATATAAAAAAATCATTGAATGGTTCACTTCTATATTTATTCAATTCAATTTGGTTGTTTCATCCAAATTGAACAGTCTATTATTGCCTTAATGGAATTGAATTTTTATATACAGGGTGTTTCAGTAACTTTGTTAAAATAAAATATATTCGGTATGATTAGACATACATGAAAATGTTTCAGGAGAAATTGTTGGAAAAATTGATTTGAAGAAACGCATGATATGATGGAAAGATTTTTTTTTACTTCTTTCGATTATACCGGAAGTTAATGTCAAATTATTTATTTGAAATGGAACACCCTATATATTTTAACATTTTCGGATTCTAGGCAGTGGCGTACCTAACTGTTCACGGGCCCCGGGTAACAATTGTTTTGTAACCCCTCCGCTACTTATGTACTTTCATAAATTTATTGATATGAATTATATCTGATTTTTTATTTGAAAGTTCGAAATGATTAGAAGTTATTGGTTTAACTGGAAGAGTAGATTACGACGGGCTACTTTTCGGCTATTTTTATTATATTTATACTTAAGTCCCGGTATCACTCGGGGCCCCCGAGCCGCCCGGGGCATCAGGCAAAGTCCCAGTATGGTCGCCGATAGCTACGCCACTAAGCATTAAGTTGATGAAATACTTAATAGATTTCTCTATATCGAAATCTAACTGTTGCTGAATTACAACTGTTTATATTAACTGTTTTTGAAATATTTTAATTCAAAAGAAAAATCTTTCTAAAACACCATTTCTGCAAAACAGGAAATTCTCGACTATTTTAACCCTTTCAATACAGCGAGAAAATCAGTTTAGTGCAATCTATTACCGAGAACAGTTATTTTT
The DNA here is from genome assembly GCA_013372445.1 of Hypothenemus hampei. Lineage (NCBI taxonomy): Eukaryota > Metazoa > Arthropoda > Insecta > Coleoptera > Curculionidae > Hypothenemus > Hypothenemus hampei. Next base: position 515,090 of record JABRWK010000059.1, read on the forward strand.
CCTCAAAGTGACTATTACGATGAAAGAACTTTTTTGTTTGAAGGCCTAAGAGACGCATAAACGACCCCATGACCATGCATCAACAAGAATATTGGTGTTTTAAAATTCATTAATGGGACAGCATATGTCCCATCCGTATTGAAAGAGTTAAAAGCTAACCTTATGAAATTTTGTTGACATGTTAACCAGACATGGTAAATGGGGCTGATGGGAAGAATTCTAGAAATATTATACAGGGTGTCCAAAAAAGAATATCGAGTTTAAAGAACTTTGAAAGCAAAACAGACATTTATTTTAAATGGAACATCCAGTATTATTTTACTTGTCTTGATTTCAAATTTAATTCCAAATCGATTTCTATTAGAAGTTCATATGTGTAAAATTCGCGCTTTTTTTAATACTTTTTCGTATTGAAAGCAACAGAACTCTTAACTGAAAGACTAAAAATGTAATATTGTGCTCAACATTTTCTGAAAGGTAGTTGGGAAAGTCAATATATTGACCCTAAAAATAAAGGTTAAATGTATGATGAAAAATAAAAGACATCCGTAACAGTCAACAATAGAGTGAAATCTAAAAATATATAAAGATTTCCCGAAATAATAATAAAGAATTTCACTAAAATTAAATAACAACAATTTAATGTTGCATCTTTGGCAGTCAGAATTGTTAAAGCCTATCCGGCATTGTTTCAGCTCCATAATTATTTAATACAATGTTCGCGTCGCAACCCATTGTTCATACTCATCAACCTGTAAAGGATACCTCGTATAAAAATACAATTCGACATGCCTTCAAGTACCACTAGAAGACATTTTTCAACGCAAACACTTCAATAAATAAAAAAACAAAAATGAATTTCTCTTCAAGCTGTGGCGTGATAGTACTTTTGGGACTTTCGGTGCTCGCTTCAGGTTCTCCGAAATATGAAAGTGATAATGGGTAAGCAACAAAATTGAAAATTTAATTTCAAAAACCAATGAAATCTAAAGAGGTTTCAGTCCAAGTCATCGTTACTACGAATCAGAGCTACCCAATCAAAAACCATACAAAAATAAGACAACTTACATTCCTCAAAATCCGGTGGCCGAAGGCAAAAGGGACAACGATGGAAAGGAATCTAGATTTGGAGCGGTCTCTTATGGTACTTCTGGAAGCGGGTATAAAAATTTCATATTCTTATAATAAAATAGATTTGATTAATTATCATGTTTAGTTATGGGGGCAGTAATGGAGTTACCTATGGAACTATGAAACTTGATATCGGAGGAGTTGCATTGGGAGCTTTAATTGGTCTCGGTGCTATTTTGATCATTCCAAAAATTTCGCAAATTTTTGCAGGAGGACATGGCGGATACGCTAGAAGTATTCGATTCATATAATGTTTTATTTTAAACTTGATTTTTGTCATTATTATAGGCCTGGAAGAAGAAATGTCGTCAGTGACAAATTTATTATCTAGAATCGATACGACTCTTGCAGCAAACAACATTGACAGCACTTCTTGCACTCAAAGAATCATTTGCAACATTGTAAATGACGCCATTAAGAATCAGAAATCCGGAGAAGCAACTAGTGTAGACGATTTTGTATTGTCTTTTACCAGGTAAACGAATTGACAATGGTAATGAAATGTTTAATTGTTTTCATGATCTAGAAATACTTTGTTTTCCTATGCAACCGATGGAACGTCCATAAAAGAAGCGGTTGAAATTGGCCAATTGCAAGATGGGGAACAATGCTCCGCCAAATACCATAAATGTCCCTTGAATAGAGACAATATTCTAAAAATTATTGCCAGTTTAATGCCTGCAAGTTAGTCTTTCACAAAATTTTGTACATTTTTCAGTTCAATAAAGCATTTTNAGCAACGGTTTTTATAGTTGGATACGAATAAACAAAACATAAAGTAGCAATTTTGACACCGTTTGCGATGTGTAAAATGACGTTTTACAGTTGCTTGTAGAACCCATTTATTTTGCATTCTGTCGTTATACCTATACAGGGTGTATCAAAAGGACCATAGGCAAATGAGAGATAGTGGAGGTCATTTGCAATAAAAAAAATTTAGCAAATGATGGTCTGTTTCTCAATCGTTTTCGAGTTATTCCATTTTTTTTTTCCTTATGGAAAATAACATGGGTTGTTTTTATTTTATTTCTTTTCTTTTTATTAAGATGAATTAAATGATTTTTAGAATAAAACCACATTTATAGACAATGTCTCTTTCAAGAAAAATTACTTTTAAGAAAAAAATTTTTTTTTCACGTATGCGGTATTTTGGTCTGTTTTAGAAGTAACGCCAGTTGTTATGAATCTTTTATTTTTAGTTTGTGACATATTCTACTGATTAAAAGAGATACTCTACTAAACGTGTTTTCAAAATTATTAAGTTCGTGTAGTAAAAACTATAAGTATATGAAGTCAGTAGTGCGAGTATTTCAAAATTTTAAAATTGCCACACTTCTGAGTTGCCCGAATCTGTCAAAAAAGCACTAAAGGACAAGGATGAGCCTATACAATTATCGATGTTGGAAAGAGAAAGACGATCACCATCTGGTAACTCTGCCGCACTTTTGATTTACATTCGAAGACGAATAATTACGTTTAGAACCGATAATAGCCGAGAACTGCGAGACAAAAACGGTATCCTTCAGTCACTAGGTGACCTAACCTCAATAAACAAACCCATAGAATTTGGGTTAAAAATGTCAATTGGTGCATAGAAAATCGAAATGATTAATTAAAAAATATATTTATATTATGGAATATAAATGCCAACTAGCAGCTCTGCTTTTGTAGTGCGTAAAATTCTTCTGATTCAGTTGTTTAGTTACATTAGAATTTTTTTTTAGGATAAAAGAAAAAGCGGTAAATTGCTAACCCAACAGCCTAGACCGTCCAACTCACTTCAGCCAAGATCGGAAAGACATGTGCTTCAAATTGCTCATGCTATACCTCCAAACAATCTACAACCTCTGTATGTTAGATCTCACAGTACATTGAATTCAACCAGCCTATCAAAAGTGAAAGATGGCCCCAATGATGATTGTACCAGTCTTCAATCGGGACCGGATGGGGTCTTACGCGTTTCACGAACACAAAATGAGAAAGAAACACATCCAGATAGGATTAGTTTGGATAGAAGAGGACTGACACATGTTCCAATTATTGAAGCTGAACCTAGGTAAGTTTTGATTTGTCCTGTTGATGTAAATATAATGTTATTTGGTCAGATTAAGATTGTTATCCCTACAACACAATTTGATTATGGATTTGGAGACTATCAATAGACAAAAATTTCTTACTCTTGTATTCTTGGATGTGTACGATAATCAATTGGAGCAAATTAAGTATTTAGACACCCTAGAAAATCTCAGAGTACTGTTAATGGGAAAGAATAGGTATGTGTTTAGAATGCTAATAATTAATCTGAGGTTCTAAATGGTCAAATTTTTAGAATTAAAAGAATTGAAGGTTTAGACTCTTTGAAAAAACTGGAAATACTAGATTTACATGGAAATCAAATTAAACATGCATCAGGCTTGTCTAAATTAATAGAATTGAAAGTACTGAATTTAGCTGGCAACCAAATATGCACAGTGGGCGTCAAAGATTTAGACGGCCTTAAATCTCTTGAAGAATTAAATCTACGTCGTAACAGATTGAAAAAATTACTTGGTTGTGGCGATTTAACTTGCCTAGTAAAGCTATTTCTAAGCAATAACGACTTACAAGGGTTCATTAGTCTCAAATTCAATTTAATAATTTAATTTTAAGTTATAATTTATAGTGTGGAAGACATAAATAGCATAGCCAAGGCCCAAAATATTAGGGAAATTTCCGTAGATGGTAATCCAGTCTTTTTATCTGGAGATTGTGTTTCTTTTTTGGTCTCTTACTTGCCACATTTGGTTAAATTGAATGGAATGCAAATTACCGATCAGGTTTGTAATAAAAAAACTCAGAAATTAATTTCCAGTTAATTTTATTTTAGGTGCGTAAAGCTGCTATGGCTTGGAGAAGAAATAAAGAAACTTCCAACATTGCGTTTATGGACTTAACTACTGAAACTACATTGAATCATAGAAGAGAAGAGGTCATTTCTAATGCCAGGACCAACTGGGAACTGCTTAGGTATAGTTTCATTATATATTTCTATAAATGTCGTTCCTACTTTAATTATTTAGGTCTCAGACTAAATGCTTGACTAACAATGTTACGACAGTGGACAAATCAATACAAAATCTGAAACCTGACTCCGATTTTGTTTTAACTTCATTCACAAAGTCCAATCTAAAGGTGTTGTCTAAGGAAAGAGCCAAATCGTGCATTAGACCTCCTGCTAAAGTCCCTCTGCTGCCTGATAAGAAATTAAAAATAGTCAGGACTCCATCACAGGAGACTGAAAATTCTCAAAACACCTCTAGTAGTGTTTCCAGTGAGTTCTTAAAACTTCCACCTATTTTAGTACCTATTATTAATAAGTTGACGAAATTTGATACAACAAAGGATGGTAATAGTAATAAACTTATACGAAACAAAGTTAGACAAAAGTTTTTTAAGGCTCCTTAAAACGTTCAGTAAGTTTGACAAGTCTAGGACCTAATATCGATAGTTCAAGTTCGTTAGCCAGTGGAAGTGAACCTACCCACTCTACTTGCTCAAGTAGTGGAGAAACTTCAGATTCAGATTCAGAGCAAGAAATTACCAATAATAGATTGTTGACGTTGAATACAAACGATTTGAATTCAACTCAAAATAGAACTCCGGACAAGCCATCTACATCTTCACAAGAGTTGCAAAATTCCTCAGTTAGTCCCCCAGAAGATACGCTGAGCAATCTATCGGCAAACACTAATAGCGTTTCAGCAGCCAGTACTTCAGGAAGCGAGAAATTAGGCACGAAATCCAGCGGTATTGGTTTAGGCAGAACTGTTAAAAGTGCCGTAAATACTAGATCTTTGCCATTGAAATTTGGTTCGCGAGCTAGTACTGCCAAGGTTAAAAAGCCGATGCTAGGCTCTCCAAATTTATCGAAAGATCGGTCTGTTATTGCATTTAGTTGTAAATATAAAAGTTTAATTAAACATTCGCTATCTCAGGGAACAAGGAGGAGACTACTTGATTGAAATATGTGGTAGACATTTGAATGTGTATGGACAAGGAGCCTTAAGGTTCATTGATAAACCTTGGTGTCCCAATAAAGCTAACGACGTCACAACTATTAAGTTTAATTATGTCAACTTCAATAGCATTGTCGGCTCGTTGAGTAAAATAAAGCTTAGGTATGATCGAATGCTGGATGAAGTTGTTAAACTAAATTTTCAATTGCCCATTAGGTTCCCGAACGCGGATCATTACGTATTTAAAGAAACCAATATTACTTTCTTGGGACAGCTAAACGCACTCTCTGAAATTCAAGGTCTATCTTCATTAATAATCGATCCAGAAGGGAACCCGATCACAACCAAAGAGTGGAGATGTTACGCCATTTATCGATTAGCACATTGGGGTTTGAAAATAATCAATGATCTACAAGTGAGCTACCGTGAACGAATGAAGTGATGGTAATTTAATGAATTCTTAAAGATTACAGAGGAAGAAATAGCTGAGGCCAATGCTAAATATCAAAGCTTAAGCGATTTAGTTCTCTGGAGTTTACCTGATGTTCTTCTCCAACCCTTACTGCTCAAATTAAGAATCGATGTCACTCGGGGAATAAAAGAACAAAATGCCAAAAAGTGGTTGCTTAAAGCGGACCCTGAATTGAGGAGCGTAATGAGCAAGGAAGCATTGCAATGTAAAAAAGGGTCCGTCAGTCAAGTAATAATTATTACCTATTCTTGAAAGTTGAGGTCTATTCTAATCCATTTCAGGACGATTTGGTGATGAGACAAAAAGCTCGACAAAGAATATCGAGTTTATTTGAGGACATGATTAATGCCATGAACAAATTGAAAGTGCTGGACAATGAGTGGCCGCAGATCATGCACGATTTTGTGCAAAACGCCCTTTTAGATTATTCGCAATTAGACATGTATATGAAGCAAAAAATCCAAGAACTGAACAAGTAATTACCCTCTACAATGTTGATTTTTTTATCAAGTCACTGTCCACGGTTTAATACGCACAAACAAGTTTGTTATATGGTCTGTAATATACTATAAACAAAGTGATTTTTTAAACTCGAAAATTATTTTTTTTTCCTTCGTTGATTTGATGCTGTTTTTTAGTGACTCTACTTATTTGACTATTTATAGGTATAAGATTTAAAATGCTGTGTATTTGATCAGTAATGTTTCACATAATGATTTTTATGGAATCACAAATTAGCTGCAATACTCTTTTTTTTTAATTATAACAAACAGGTCATTTCATCTAGTCGCCTCTAGCTTATAAAAAAGGTGAGAAACAAGTTCCTTTTATTGCGTTTCCTTTTGGGCGAGAATAATTGATTGTTACTGTTTTTAAAATTGATTTAATTTAAATTTAAAGCTGCGGCTGTACGTTATTCTATAATAATTTTTTTGAATACGCTTTCCTGTATTAAACTACTAACATATTTCTCGTACATGAGTTACTAGTAACAAAAGCCCATTATTGTTACGTTCAAGTTCAAACGAACAAATTAAAGACGCTATAAGTTGTTTACAACGATTAGTTAAAGGCATGGGCATATCGCTACAGCTATAAAAATTTTCACACAATGTTCTGTACTTAATAGAACAATTTCCAATTTTTAAAAACTAAGAAAGTGGATTTAAATCACGAAATGACAATAGTTACAGGCAACAAGGTGACTACCACGAAACATCCTCTTTTGGACTCGAAGAATCTACATAAACAGTGATCGGAGGTAGCATATGTAAAAAAATATGTCCTAGATTATTCGTTATTAATAACAAATTGATATGTTGTTGGTGTAGAGGAAGTACACCACAATTACTTGAAAATATACCTTTTTTTTAAAGCCTATGCTGTACTAAAAAAAAGTTACAACTTAAAAACCTCCTTTTTCGCCAGATTTGAATGCGTCGATGAAAACGAATTTATGTGTAAATTTATATTTAAGATCATGTTTTATTGTTAGCGATTTAATGAGCATTATTTGATCTATCATTTCTATTTCAAAACAAAGATAAATGTTATTTATATAAATACAAAACTACGAATAGAATTTTCCCATGCATAATAAGAAATGTGGAATATTTTTACGATTTCGTTCACTATAATTTTTTATGTCTTTTGTCTTTTTAACTCTCGTCTTTTCCTTTGAATATCTATTAATGGATATTTTATGGATATAATGGATATTAATACTAATTAAATTATTTATAATTATAGATATAAATATTGTTTTCAACATTATCTTTCTTTGGTTTAAAGTCAATTCTTTGTTCTCATTGAAAAGTGTATTAATCAGTGTGGTTTTCGTGCATCCTAAACAAATTTTAATTCCTTAGTAATGGGTTTTGTTCTCTTCATTTAGATTAATTTTATCAATTTTATCTAAAAATATTAAACCATAATCTAAATGCGAACTATTATTTTAAGTGATTATTAATTTTAATTGTAGTTGGTATATTTTTCTTGTCCCGGGTAAAGTACATTGCTTCGCACTTTTCAGGGGATTCTTCAGTTCATATTCTTTTAATTAAGTCTCTATTAGTACGTGTTTACATGCACCCATTAGACTTGGCCTTACGAATGCGCATTTCATAATGCGAACTGAAATAGGCGTATAAACAATCTTTCACTGCGCATTTATACTTTGAATGTGCATTAGCTAATGCGTATTGAATCAAAATGTGTTAATACCAAGCCATGTAAATACTTAATCCTTTCTACAATTCGCATTATAAAATGCGCGTTTCTAAGACCGATTCTAATGGATGCATGTAAACATAATATATACAGTTCTGACGAAAGGAGTTTACAAATAGGATTTTAATAAGTTGAAATGAGAACGTAATTTAGCAACTATAAATTGAATAAAAACAAAAAACATTGATTTAGTACTGTGCGCTACTTTCTTCCATCGCTAGAAAAACTATTCCCCTCGATAGGGAAGTAACAAATATAGCAGGTACAATATCCCATAAAATTATCGCCTCACTTGAAAATGCATTTAACTTTGACAATTAATATTTTCTCAACTGCTGGTCGGATTAGAATAATTTTTTGCCAGTCCTAGTTTTGCTACGTATAAATTTAATTTTTATTTATCAACCCTATAATTTTTTTTCTGTATTTTAATAAACTTCATGTGAAAAAATGTAAGATGTACGAAGAAATTGAATATCTCTGGAACAATCCAAAATAAATGAACCATTGAAAAAACAAAATACTTAGAAGACACGAAGCGACATCACTGTATAGTTTTTATATGCCTCAGCTATCTGATATTGCCCACAGAAGACTAAATTTTGGTGAAAAAAAACATAACATTATTTATACGCCGTCTACAATGTAATAATTTTATTTTTTTGGCATGTCCTGATTGTATGAAATTTACCCCATAACAGAACTACGATTGGCAAAAAATCATTCTAATCCGACCAGCAGTTTTTTTATACCTATCAGCATTAATAATATCGCTTTCGAAAATCTACCTCCCGGGAGGTAATAAATATGTATACATATGTATGTATAGTATTTGAACGACTAGCAGTTGGAAAAACACTCATAGTCAAAGTTTAATGAATTTTCAATTTTTTGATGTAATAATTTTTGTGTATAAATAGGAATCTCACAAAAAATCAATTTCTTTGTTTCATTTACCAACATGACAAAGGCAAAATTCTAAAATAAATGAAATAAAATCCAAGTAACGGTCTACCTTCACTTGTTTTTTCTCTCGCCACGCGGTTGCAGCGTCATGTGAAATATGTATTTCCTCTATAAAATTTTCTAATCCATTTTTTTCATATTGTTCGTATTTTATAATTGCATAGCATCCATAGGACCATTAAAATAAAAATGCACGTACATTTATTTTTCGCTATGGCATAAAAAGCGTTCATGTGCGTAGTCTAATTTAAAACCATTTGTTTTATCACAGCAATAAAAATTTGGTCGCTCTGTAGCGAAAAATAAACGCTCTTGTGTTCTTACCCTTACTGTACCCACATTTTGTGTTCTCTTATTTTTCCTATTTTATTTAAATAATATCCACGCATTGAGAAGACAAAAATAAAGACTGAGTCTTACTGAGACAAAAAAAATGACTCATGAAAAATATTTCAATGTTTTTCCAACCGACATCTGTTCACCTTAATAATAGATATTTTCAAATTATCTATAATTATTATAATTTTCTGGAAAACGAAAAGAGATTGCAAGCTGCAGTTTGCGTCATTCAAATTGGCATCAAAAACTCTTCCAGCGAACAGTTTCATGTCAAATATTTTAACGTTTTTCCAACCAACATCTGTAAAAACTTCATGCCCACTCAAGAATCATGTAATAAAATAACTCATTTTACCATGTTGAATAAAAATAACATATACAGATATTCATACAGAGATAGCAGACAAGAAAGCAACAAATCGGTCGCATCAAAACGTAGAGGGAAGATAAGCGTGTATGTGTCCTTTTTTTAACAAAACATCTAATTGTAAGACAAGGACATATCTCTTTTTTTTACTGAGGCGCCCTTTCCGCTTTCATGAATCCCTACAGCTTACCCGCATTATTCTTACATCTCTATGTTAACCAACCTAACCTATATTTTTCTAATTGGATTGGATATTTTTTAAAAAATTAAAATAAAAATATTTTCCATTTATAGTTGAGCAGAACTGATAAGGCAAATGAAAATTCCACCTTGTTAGTTTACGTCATATAAAATTTAACTGTCCTGTCATTTTCAATCAAAGTGAGCCAATATAGTCACTAATTTTAAAGAAGACAAATAATTTTTACCTTTTCTTCAACAGTTTTATTTACTATTTTTAAAATTTTTTAAATTTATTTTAAAAAAATAATTATTTATCTTCTTTAAAATTAGTGATTATGTTGGCTCAATTTGATTGAAAATTGCAGGTCAGTTAAATTTTATATGATGTAAACTGACATGGTGAAATTTTCATTTTTTTTTAAATACGGGTATCGATAGAAAGAGAATTTAATGTTTTTCAAAACAATGTATCACGCGACCCTTGTTTCCATTTAAAATTTTTAGAGTAAACAACACTTCCGTTACGGGGTGTCAAGTGAATTCATAAAAATACAAAAGAATTGTGTATCCCTAAAATTAAAAATTGGCGGATCCGAGCGTTTCAAATTTTTTTTTAAATGCAAGAAAATTCAGATGGAAAATTATCGATGGCATCCGATATACAAACAATATATTAAATATGTTTTTTTTTTAAATATCAGAACCCTACAATGTTGTCAAATTTAATGTATGATTGTTTTCACTTTACTAAAAGAAATCGTTCAACATTCCATCTTTTACTATCACATTAAATTAAAAAGGATATATATTTACCTATTTTTTGACATTGACATGTTGTGCTGTCAAATTAGCATTGAAAATATAGAGATACACGTAAACTTTTGGAATTGGGAAAAATTAAATTAATATTTATCGTAACTTCATTATTATTAAGTGATCGCAATGGAACTTGAAGATACGTTATCTGTACATTTATAATCAAAAAATATTTATATTTTTAACTCGACTAGGCTGACGTATCCATCCCCAATAGGACACGTACATACATATGATCCAAATAAAAAACTTATTTGTAATGTTTTTCTAAAATACTTGAGAAAAATGCGATATAAATTGTTACTTTTGATAACTGTAAGTCTTCTCTGCTGTGAATTTTCTGAAGAAACAGCTCAGGGTCCTCCAAGTTCAAACGATAAAGACAAGAAAGATGAAGAGATATCTGAAGCTGAAGACCCAGTTAAGGTATATAAATTTAGAGTAACAGATGCTGTTAGAATAGAAGTTAGGGATCATGGTCAGTCTGAAGTTACTCGATTGGATTCAAAAGAAAATGAAGAAACAGAAAAGAGCCCTAAAGAAAACATTGAAGGTAAGAAATCAAACGTGTCAATTATGAAACTTATTAATTTCTTTCAGACCTGAATTTCGTGATAATCGGGCAAAATAGTATTATGGAAAGAATGGCCAAAGAAATTGACTTTATTAGTACAATAGAAGAAGACGTTCTGGAGCCTGATGAAAGTGAAATACCTCCAGAACCTGAAGAACTGACTCCTGAAGGGTTGGAAGCCAAGAAAATTTACGAAACTGCAGCAGCTTTGTTAACTAAAACACGGCCGGATAAACCGAAAATTTATGAAATGTTTATGGATGCTTCCAATAAAGGAAATTTACAGGCAAAAGCCGCCATTGCATGGGCAAAATTATTTGGAACAACATTAAAACAAGATATTTATGTAGCAAAAACCATGTTTGAGGAATTATCGTTGCTTGGACACCCTGATGGCCATATGGGCATGGGTAATTTTAAGATTAGAAACCGTATTGTAATTTTGAAATTAAATGGTTGCAGGTTTCCTTTACGCATCCGGTCTATACGTGAATGTCAGCCAATCGAAAGCCCTAGTTCATTATTTATTTGGGGCTTTGGGCGGCAATATTTGGGCTCAAATGACAATGGGTTATAGGTATTTTGCCGGCGCCGGTGTAATATCGAGTTGTGAAAAATCGTTGGACTTTTATAGACAAGTGGCTGACACAGGTAATACTTAGAAATACGTTTTTATAAAATGGGACATCCTCTACGTCTAAATAATACCTTTTCCAGTGAGTCAAGGCGTGTCATTTAGTGGAGGCGCTGCTATACAAAGAATCCGACTATTGGATGAACTTGAAAATGGATACACATCTGGAATATTAGATAACGATTTATTCGAATATTACCAGCTATTGGCGGAAAAGGGGGACGTGCAAGCACAGGTATGGCTTTGAAAACGAAAAATCATCTGACCTATTTAAAAATTATTTTGTCTAGGTTGGTTTAGGTCAGTTACATTATCAAGGTGGCAGAGGTGTAGACTTGGACTATCGAAAAGCAATGCACTATTTTACACAAGCCGCCAATGCTGGCAATGCAATGGCAATGGCCTATTTGGGGAAGGTACTTATATTTTTAAAAAACTACAAAAAAATGGTATTAATAAAATTCAATTTTAGATTTATCTGGATGGCAGTGATGAAGTGGAAGCCAACAACGAAACAGCCTTAAAGTATTTTAAAAAGGCTTCAGAACTTAACAATCCAGTAGGTCTAAGTGGTCTGGGTTTGATGTATTTATACGGAAGAGGTGTCGACAGAGACTACAATAAAGCTTTCAAATACTTTATGGCTGCAGCCGATCAGGGATGGGTAGATGGACAACTTCAGTTAGGAAATATGTTTTTCAGTAGGAAGATGTGTAAAATTGAATAGAATTTCCATTCAATTCACCCTTTTAGGCGGTCTTGGAGTGAAAAAAGACTATAAATTAGCCAACAAATATTTCAACTTGGCTTCGCAATCTGGTCATGTATTGGCATATTACAATTTGGGTCAGATGCACGCCAAAGGTACGGGTATGTTGAGGTCTTGTACCACTGCTGTGGAATTGTTTAAAAACGTTGCGGAGAGAGGACGTTGGGGTGAACTCTTGATGCAGGTAAGTTTCACTAGCCTGCATACATATTTCTTTATTTTCATAATCCCTCACTTAGGGTCACTCCGACTATAGAGAAGGTCGTTACAATGAAGCTTTTGTCCAATATGCTCTTTTGGCGGAACTTGGATACGAGGTGGCTCAAAGTAATGCTGCCTTTATGTTGGACAGAGGCGAAGTGCCAATGTTTCAACCTAATGAAGCCTTCGTGCGAGCGTTACTCTATTGGTCTAGAGGAGCCTCTCAAGGCTATTCAGCAGCTCAAGTAAAAGTTGGAGACTATTATTATTACGGTTTGGGAACTTTTGTCGACTACGAAACTGCTGCCACTCAGTATAGAATTGCTGCCGAACAGCAACACAATGCACAAGCAATGTTTAATCTGGGTTATATGCATGAGCAGGGTCTTGGAATCAGCAAAGACATACATTTAGCAAAAAGGTACAGATACCGTTTAGTGTGTTGTATTCTATATAGAAATTCTATAAATTTAGTCTAACACGATTTAAAGGGCAACACTTTGAATCACAACTTTATATCTACCGTAACAGTGAAATATCTAGTTTAAATTTGGAATTTTCAAATTTTTTTCGTTATAGATGGTTTGATTTAGCTGCGGAGACTAGTGTGGATGCTAAAGTTCCTGTGACATTAGCTTTATGTAAATTGAACTTTTTATTTACTATTGAAAAACTTGGAGAAGTAAGTTTTTCCATTTGAGAAGGTCCATAGCATTACAATTTTTGTTTTAGAGCCCTTTGCCTTCTTTAACTGATTCACTGGGATCTGATTGGGATCTGTACCTCATCATTACTTTAATTTGCCTCTTAGCAACAATCATTTATTTTAGGAGACCTCAAAATCAGCCAGTCCTAGCCTGACCTTTAATATTTCCCTTTATCTTTGGTTAAGAAATTGTGACTTTTCATAGAGCAGAAATTTACTTTGATATTGTTTATTCTTTTTGTTAAGTTTTTTTGTCAGTTTTGGTATGTAGACCATAAAAATCAAAGATGTCATGTTTTTAGGACTTGTGCGTTATGTTTGAGAAATAACTGAACTGATAATTTTATTTGGTTATTTTTAAATAGTGAAACACGATAGATAGATTTAGAATGAAGCTTTGATGATAATTGTTATCGCGTCGTACATGCAGAAACCCTAAAAACCTCGTATTCTCATATAACTAGTAGAATGTAACAGTTCAAGTCATATAGCAGTAACAGTAAAAATCATGAAAATACCTATGTAATTTTTATTTATTTTTGTAAATATTTTAAGATTGCATGCGTAATTATTGTAAAACTTACCATTCACAACCTTTTAAAACTAATAAATAATGAAAGTAATATGCTTAAAAGAGATGTTGAACACAAAAGCATTACGCTTTTTCATGAAAAACCGTGCGTTTTAAATACAAATAACGTTTATTAAATTTATTTGGCGAAACGAATCAGAAAATCGTCCCTGCCACAAGACAATTCTTTAAGCATAATAATTAAGATTAGCCTTTTTCTTTGCCTGCACCTCCATGATGGCATCCATATAGTCTTCATGAGTAACCGCAGTGGCATTCCGCCTTAAAGCTATCATACCTGCTTCGACGCAAACCGCTTTGCACTGAAAAATTAATTTTAAACAAATTAAATATAAATCTGAGGAACCCTTCTTACTTGAGCTCCATTGAAATCGTCCGAACTTCTTGCAAGTTCTTCAAAATTGACATCTGGATTTACTGTCATTTTTCTTGAATGAATTTGCATTATTCGCGCTCTGGCTTCCTCATTCGGATGTGGGAATTCGATTTTTCTATCTAGACGGCCTGAACGTAACAGAGCAGGATCAAGAATGTCTACACGGTTTGTGGCTGCAATAACCTACACAAACATTTACATTTTTTCCTGATGCACAAGACTTTTCAAGTCTATACCTTAATATCGGCGGTTGAACTAAAGCCGTCTAATTGATTCAATAATTCCAACATGGTTCGTTGCACCTCTCTGTCACCAGCTTTTTCCGAGTCAAATCTTTTTGTACCTGATTAACAAACAACGTTTGTAGTATTAATACCACTAAAATAGCATTTACCAATAGCATCCAGTTCATCAATGAATATAATTGCGGGTGCCTTTTCTTTGGCCAAAGCGAATGCATCTCGGACAAGTTTGGCACCATCGCCAATAAACATTTGAACCAATTGAGGACCTGCCAATTTCAAAAATGTTGATTTTGTTTGAGCGGCACACGCTCTGGCTAACAATGTCTTTCCGGTACCAGGAGGACCATATAAAAGGACACCTATTAAATAACGAATTAATATATTACTGATATTGTTTACTGGTAATTAATACCTTTTGGGGGCTGAATTCCCAAATTAACAAACTTATCTTTATGGGTCATAGGCAGAACTACTGCTTCAATTAGTTCTTGGATTTGCTTATCTAAGCCTCCAATATCTGAGTATTGTTCAGTAGGCCTTTCATCCACCTGAATAATTTAATTTTTTTTATTTTCAATATTTATTTAATATTGTTTTTACCTCCATGGCTTTGACTCTGGCATCGTATTCTGCAGGAAGAGTTTCTAAAATAAGATATGAGTCTTTGTTTACACCTACAAGGTCTCCAGGCTTTAATTTCTCTTCATCAACGAGTCCAATGACTGGAAGGAAGTATGTTTGGCGAGTAGATGTTTTAATGACAGCACATTTTCCTAAAAATAGTTTAACTTAACCATGTGTGAAGTGTTTGAGAAAAAATTATACCTTTTCTTTGTGAATCTAAATCCACCACAGCTCCATCTTCTTCTTCTTCCTGAGGATCTACATCTAACAACTCTATAACGTTAGATACCAAATAGGGTAGAGTTTTATTAACCTTAATTTTTTCTGTATTTTCTTTAATTTTCTCATTTTGAGCTTGGAGCTCATGGTTAATTCTCATTACTTCGCTTTTCATTATTTTGATTTCGTTGTCCAACAGTCGTGTTCTACTAATAATCTCATCACTGGACATTCTAAGAACTTCTTCGCCTAGTGCTTCTTCACCGTCATCCCATAAGGCTTTGTCATCTAGGTTGGGTATTTTCCTTAAATTTTCCATTTTTCTTTGCTTTTCTTATCACTTTTAAAGAAACTTTCAATAGAAACTCAGGCACCTAACAAAACAAGCAAATTTTTTTGAAGCTCGCCGAGTCATGCTGTCAAATTGGAATGTCAAAAATTTTTAAATATGCCAAACTACCAGTGACTAACTTCATTACAATTAGCTTCTGTCAAATTTTAATGGACAATGACGTATTGTCTAAAAATTGACGTTTTCCAAAAAAAGTTATTTCCTCAAATCAAAATTAGTAAATTGAATTAGAATATTAATAAAGCAGAATGTTGTTGCGTAAATAATTATTGAAGCGATTTTACGCTTATTCAGCAATTTATTTTAGTACTCCATGTGACGCAGTCTCGTTTCCGTAGTTAAAATTTTAGCATAGTCGTGCAATATTTCCAATCATTTCCACCTTTTTCTTCAGCTGCTGCCTTGGCAATCACTTAAAAATTACTGCTTGCTTAATTGAATTATGTAATTTGCCAAATATACGAATCGTGCCATTCGAAGTTTAATATGCAGCTGTTCGTTGGCTACATTAATTGCTAATTCACTGCAAAAACTTGTAGTATAATAGCAATATTTGGGCAACTTTCAATTAAAACAGTAAACATTTGAAAAATTAATTAGTGACTATGGCTTCCAACATTGACTGGATTATACCTACTGTAAGGAAGCCTTCCAGTTGGTGGAGGTTGGCTAGTACAATAACAATGGTTGCAGTGGGCTTATTCAGCAAAGTTTTAATACGTAAGATTCCGTCTGATTTCTATTGCAGTTATGTAAAATTTTCCTTTCAGGACTATTGAACCGATCAAAAGTACACAATAGACATGTCATATCAAACTTAATTTCAAATAGGGATCCTTCTCGCCCTCTAGTTACAGTTTCGAATCATCATTCATGTTTTGATGATCCAGGAATTTGGGGTGAGCATTATCTAGTAGCAAAAACATAAATTAGAAAGGATTTTTTATGTATTTTAGGTACTTTAAAATTGAACCATCTTCTCCAGCCATCAAAAATGAGATGGGCCTTGGCAGCCCACGATATTTGTTTTACTTGTTGGCAGCATTCTTATTTCTTCAGTTGGGGAAAATGTGTACCTGTTATAAGAGGAGCTGGTGTGTATCAAGATGCTGTGGATTTTATGATTGAACAACTAGCCAAAGGTGCTTGGGTGCATATATTTCCTGAAGGTATGTCCTTTTCACGTCCAAGCATAATTTTGATTTTCTTCCATTTCACAATATAAAGGAAAGGTGAACATGACAAAAGAACATATTAGATTTAAATGGGGCATTGGACGGATGATATTTGAGTCACCAGTTCCTCCAATTGTGGTTCCCATATGGCATATTGGTATGGATGACGTTTTACCAAATGAACCTCCATACGTGTTAAGACTAAGGAAAAATCTTACTTTTAACTATGGGGATCCAATTGATATGACTGAAATGGCATGCATAAATTTAGAAACAAAAAACCTTTGAAACATGTAATTTTTTTAGGTGAAAGCGCTTAAGGCTGCTAATGCTTCCGATGAGGAAGCCAGAAAGCAAATCACAGACTTTTTACAAGAGAAACTTATGCAGCTCAAAACAGAAACGGAAGCACTACATGCAAAATATTACAAAAAAAAGTGCTGATACTAAAGTAACATAGTTTAAATTATAAACCCTTCGGTATTTGGCAACAATAGAGGTATAAATAGTTTTGTTTCTTCATTTTGGTGCCAGTTCTTGCAGTTAGCTTTACAAGCAAAAAAATATGCATATCAACAAAAAAAAATTACAGTATCTTTTTAACCAAATGAGTGATACTTTTCCGATAAACGCCTTTTTAAAATAGTAAGAAGCGAAGTATTATCAATGATTGTTATTATTTGAGACTAAACTAGTCAACTTTAAAATTAATGTGTACCCTGTATGGTGCAGGGTGATAATTTTTAGATTCTTGAGTTGTCAACTTTTCAAGGAAATGAATTTGTTCACTCTGTATATGCAATTGATTATAATCCTAAGACTTTAAACGCTATTTATAGACACATGAGAACAATTCTAAATAATGTTCTATTTATTCAACGCTAAAGCAATCTTCCACTTTTTTATAGTCTTCCTTATTTTTATTTGTTAATTATAGCACAATTTATAAACGATTTTATATAAAATATTGTTAAATATTGTTGAGTACTTTTTTAAGAGTGTAAAATAATGTATTTTGTTATTTTCTTCTTAATTGAGATACATTCAGGGCAAACATTTCGTTATAGTTGACAGGTGCTCAATAAGTTCACCTGTTGAAAAGAAGTACCTCTTACGGGTCCTGATTTTTTTTTAATTCAATGACGATTTTATGTCAAAATCTAGTCTGGGCAGGTAAACGCATTGATCACCTGCTGTTTTTCTATTAAATCAGGGCCTCTTAAACTATTTCGAAGATGACCTCATTTTATCATGAAACATTGTAGCGACTTCTAAAATTGTGTTATGACGAACGAGTTGTGTTGATGTCTGCAAAAAAAATACTTTTTTTTACCTTCAAGCCTTATGCAAGCGCTTTTTTTAGTCATTGTTGCTGTTTTAACATTATTTATGATTATTATAAAGAAAAAGTGAGGACATTTTTACGACGTCATCATTTTGTTTTGCGATTAATAGTTTAACAGACCCTGCATTAAATAACCGTTCATTTGTAGCTGATTTGTGTTATTCATGTAAAATGCCAATTTTTGCAACGTCATTGATTTTTAAATTACCTTAATAATAAAACAAAGGAAACAACTGAGGTAGTTTTTATGAAATAAACTGTTTTTTTATTACTGCACTGTTCCTGAATCAATTGTTTTCCCTTTGATATTATTCAAATTTCAAAATGCTTCACCTTCCGACCTACAAATGATAAATATTTTTACATTTAGAATTTTGTTAACGTGTTATTTCACCTGAGTGAGGAGTCTTGTGATTCGTTACGCACAAAATCAGTGGAATATTTTCTTAAAAGCACATTTTCGTTGCGAGTTGTTAGACCTTCCGACGGATAACTTGTAGATCTATTATTACCTAACTTCAATTTTGACATGCTAGCACTAGAATTTAGTCTTGTATGTACTATGTAATCGCTTTCAAACAATTTTGGTTGAAATTGGAGGTATTCGTTTAAACTATGTCCGGTGATCGTATTAAATCTCTCTATGTCCTTTCCAATGGTATATTCTTCGCTTAACAACAGACTTTCTGGCAAATTCATGTCAGACCTACTCGTACTGGCGGCCGTTAGTAAATGATGATATTTATCCGACTCGTCTTTCTCAGGAGTGAGATCGTAATCGGTTTGGAGTAATTTCACATCCATATATTGAGTGTACGCAGTCTTGGGAAGTTTCAGAATGTTATCCATAGATGAATCGACTTCTAACGTATGTATACTAGCATATTGAACACCCTGATCCAATTTATCTGGAATAAGACTATTTTCAACAATATATGTTCGAACACTATGATTACTTTCACTAGAATTTCTACGTGACTTTAGACCTGGCTGTTGATCGTTTGGAAGTACTATTAGTTTGGATTCAGAATCCAATAGAGGCTTGTAAACGTAAATAGGTCCTTTAACCATCACATAGTCTTGATCTTTAATCGGACCTTCTATTATCACTTTAAGGGAGTTTTCATTTGTGGTTTTTTCGTGACTTTGTGTTAAAACTTTCTCATCTGCTGAACAAATTTCCTCTTGAATGACATCTGAACTGTTAATCTCTGTTTTGTGTTCTCTTTCAGCTTGATTTTCGTTAAATTCATTGACATTTTCATTGCTTCTAGCTGAATTTGGTAAGGACAATATTTTAAAATTTCTTGATTGTGGGGACTTATGGGAATCCTTTAATGTCGTCAGAGATTTTGATATGAGTTTAGTTTTCTCGTTTTGAGAAGTGTTCTTTTGCCATTTTTCTTTACTGAAATTTTCCTTGGAATTCTCACAAATCTCGTCAATTGCAGATAGAGAAGACAAATTGGAGTTACATTTTTCGGCATTGCTATGCAACAATTCCGTTTTGGTTACATTCTCTTTACAAGCCGAATCCAGTTCAAGAAAGCACGTCAATCCAATCAAATCTGATTCACTCTGAGCTGCAACTGGAAATGTCAAAAATCATTAAAAATACTACGACATAATAGAATTTACCGGGTAAATTCCTTTTTGAATTTAACTCTTCAATAAATGCTTCAAAATCTAGGGGTGTTTTTTCCAGGTCTTGTTCATTTATTCTCGAACTATTAATGGTATGAGAAAAATTCGGTATCAAAGAACTCATTGTTAATGTTGATGGTACTGATTCAGTACGTTCAGGTACTCTACCTGAAAATTACAAAGCAAAACTCTAAAGTGCTGTAGAACACATTCACTATGAATTGTGAAAACCTTACTTAAACTTAGTTTTTCCAACAATTTTAGTAAATTTGAATTAAGAGATGGGCCGTTTTCACTATTAATATTGTCTTCCAAAATAGGAGCAGTAGGGCTACTAGAAACGTTCAACGTTTCTAAAGCTGCTTGCATTTTATATAAAGATGATGTCCGAATAACAGAACAATCCTGACAACTTCTAAAGGCTTCATTACTTAAAGGAAACTTATAGTCATTTTCGGAGTTTTGAAATTTATTTGGAAACATTTCTTCCGGAACAGGGGACGTTTGAAACTCATTACAATCAATGTTTAGCGCTCGACAGAGGATGGCAATATGGAAATGCATTTTTTTCTAAAATCGTAAACCGTTTAATTGAATATAACGTACTGATAGTGGATTACCATGTTTAATCTGTATTTGTTCAGGTCGATGTGTGTTTTAATAATGCGTTTGATGTCGTTGTTTGAATAAAAACCCTCGGAAATAATATCTTCTGTTATTCGAAGCAAGAACAACACATATTCTTGATCTTTTGAACTGTAAATGTTGGATTTTAATAGTTAAAGTCTAGGAATAATTCACATATGTACCTGTCTACAAATTCCAATTTTGACGTATCCTCAGTATGGGACTGTGCACAACTATCAATGCTACTTTTTGTAGTCGATTGAGATCTGTGACTATAGTGAGATGTTAGCTCTTCATTTCTATCCACTTCGTCTAAAAGATCTTGGACGATGTAAGGTTCACTGTTGTTACTTGTCGCGTTGGCCTCCACAGGTATTTTTTTCCGTTTAGATTTGCAGTTTTTTTTCAATTTGAGAATGACTCGAGTAGATTTTTTTGCAGATTCCTTAAATCAAATAACAAAAAATATCTTTAAAAAGTACTGTTAAGGGCCGTTAAATATTGTTAAGGGCTCACTAGTTGTGTTACGGGAATAGTATGAAAAGGTCGTCTTAGGTTTGATTTTAAGCAAGGATCCATAAGTGCGTCTTCGCTGCTAACGTCCAAGTTCAAGCAGTTGTGTTTCTTTATGGGACCTCGTCTTTTTGGTGTTAAACTATGAGTGCTTGTATTATAAATTGCCCTATATTTGTAAAATATAATATTTTATGTGAAATTCGCACTTCCTAATACCTTAATTCTTCATTAGCAGCTATTTGTAACTTCTTATCCAAGTTACTGACTGCCATAGGACTCTTGAGGAAACTCTGCGGAGGAGAACTATCAACAACGCTTTTTACATATTTTAACATTTTATAATGGTGTTTCATATGAAAGTAAACATTAATGTCGTTAAAATATAACAGAGTCATAACGAAATGAGGCACTTTAGAAGAAAAATACAGTTGAATTTAGCGTTTAATGGTGAATTACAACAAAACCAGTTTGCGCGCATTTAATTGCGCAAGTGCTTGTAAAAAATTCGATTAAAAAAACAATTTGAAACGTACCTAGTTTTCTGCTGTTGACGATTTATTCAAATCGAAATTTCTTTAACTTGAAAAATAATAAAATTTTAGTTAGTATTTAAAAAAGAATTTGCGCTAAATTTTAAATTTGACTTATGACATTGGCATGCAGCTGTCAAAAACAAATGTCATAGCTAGTCTTAACGATACCAGTCCCTTCTTGACATTTGACACTAATGCACACTAATGTGCAAAGCTCGTCGCCATTTTCTGTAGTTGTGGATCCTTTGTAGGTGTACGTTTTTGCCTTAAAAGTCGTTTATAGAATTTTACCAAGTTAAAAAAATCTTTCCATCTTGAAATATGAGTACGCGGGTATTTGTTGGTGGACTCACGTACAAAGTTCGCGAACGCGATGTGGAGAAATTTTTTCGCAAATATGGCCGCATCAAAGAGGTGTCCATGAAGAACGGCTACGCATTTGTGGAATTTGACGATTACAGGGATGCCGAGGACGCTGTTTATGAAATGAACGGTAAGGATCTTATGGGCGAAAGAGTTACAGTAGAACGGGCTCGAGGCACCCCACGGGGCAGCGACAGATGGCGAGATGGTAGAGACTCCCGGGGCCACGGAGGATCGCGAAGAGGTGGGGATCGAGGAGACAGAGACCGAGAGGGTAGAGGCCGAGATAAATATGGACCCCCCACACGCACAAAATACCAAGTAATCATTGAAAATCTGTCAAGTCGTTGCTCGTGGCAAGATTTAAAAGATTATATGAGAAAAGCTGGAGAAGTCACATATGCAGACGCTCACAAACAGAATCCGAACGAGGGTGTGGTTGAATTTGCCACGTATGAAGACATGAAGAATGCAATAGAAAAGCTGGACGATACGGAAATTAATGGTCGCCGAATCAGAGTGATTGAATCCAATAAAAGTCGTAAAAATTCAAGCCGTTCACGGTCTCGATCGCAGCGTCGTTCCAGGTCTGAAGAGGGCTCTCGATCCCCGAGGAATGAAACCAAGAGGTCTGCTTCTAGGTCTCGATCTAGAGAGTAGGAAAGTGATGTTTGTGTCGTGTGACAATGTTTTTGTTCAATATTGAGAAAATTGTATGAAAGGATTTTGATTTTTTTAATTGGCTATACATTATTACTTTTTTGTGGCTTCACGCGTTCTGTTTGCTTCCCAAACAGACTAACATAGCTGTTCAGAGTTATATGCTTATTTCAAACAACAAAATTGTTAATGGGGGGAAGCATTTAAATTAGAATTGATAATAGAATTGGCAAAACAAATTGCTGATATTAGCAATTGACTAATTTTTTATAATTGTACACAAAGCAAGATAAGGGCTTCTTATCGAAATTTCGCATAGGAACTGTCTTCTTTATTTTTTTCTGTTTATGTAGGTTAAGATCCTAATGTAAAATATAAAAAAAAACATAAAATAACATGTATAACGTAATATTACATTTAATGTTTTGCGTAGGTTCACTCCATTCGTACGCATTGTAATGAGCCTAGAGTTCCCTCCCTCCCCCCAATACGATTGCCTCACCCTCACACACAGATGTTTGGCGTTCCAAATCTAGGGTTCCAATTTTGACAACTTGGAAGCTTGTCCCAAAATTGGATCCGGCCAGTTTTAAATTGTTTCCCTCCCATTGCGATTATTACTGGACCTCCGAAGAGTTTGCACACGTCAAATTGTTCCACTATGTCGATTTGGGGACATAGGCACAACCACGTACCAAATAATTTCTTTGTTAGCTTGCAGTTCAGGACGTTGGTACTGTTCCGTTTAAAAAAAGGGGGCAACAAAACCGTTTTTTTACTTTACATCATGTTTCAGGGTAAATATCTAGAAATATTAAGTATCCTTTATTGATAGTTTAGCACAATGAATACATGCAAAATAGCTTAGTTTGTTTTTAGAATTTTGCTAAAAAGTCTATTGAAACTCATTTTTTTCTGATTTGTTTTCATCTCAATAATGTGCTTGATTTAAATCGAAATATTCTTTATAGGTAAACCAATTATTCCAGTCCCTAGATTTTTACAATTCATTCTTCATCCGTTTAATACCAGAAAAAGGTGTCCAACCACGTCTCAAAGGGTCCAACCCAAAGTCCAATGTTCTTCCATTCCAATAAAGGCGTTTCAATTTAAACTCGCGTCAATTTCCAAGATTTTCTGTGCTCATAACTTCCAATCTACTGATAGCCAGAGGGAGACAAGACTGGATACGTTCATGACTGGAACGAAATTTACAGAAAACACCTTTATCCAAATGTTTATTTAATTTGGGGATGCGATGTAGTGGAGATTGTAAAAATTTGTCAATCAATAGGTCTTCACAATAATAATTTTATTAAGACATTACAGTATAAAAAATTTATTTAATAATATAATTTGATTGACAAATTGCAATTTACTATTTATCTACATACATAGGTCAAAAACCTTGTCAAATTCGGCAAAGAGAAACGTGCAACGATTTTGCTGTTCTTCCAATTTTAAGGAGTAACTTCCATTCAACTCAGTATGGTCAACTTTATGGCATCTGGACAAGTCAATGTGCAGGGATAAAAGGATTGAGTAATAAAATAGTGTTAATGAGAACCTTAGTCGTTTTTATTGCAAAACTTCCTGAACTATTTATAATTCGATTAAACAGTTTTTTAAGTCTACATAATCAAGTGCCTTGTAAATAGATAGAAGAAGACGACTGATTTGACGTTAGTGACATTTCCTCATTTGCTAAATAAATATTCAAACTCTGAATTTTGAAAAAATATAATGGCACTGTCGCTAATGTTGAGAAATTGCCCGAAATTAAAAGGTAAATATATATGAATATCACGACTCTTTATAATAGTACTTCTAGCTATTATCTATTGTGCAAAAAAATGTTTATTATATAACTGACAATTGTATTTTCCATCAGGACTTTCTGCTTTATCCAGGGGTACATTTCCAGTGTCACGACATCAAAACTTCACTCAATTGGTGTGCAAGAATCGAACTGCCTTACCTTTAGCTGTAAAATGTCATAACCAATTTGTAAAAGCCATTGAACCAACGCGGAAGATGTCTGCAGATCACAGCAAATTGTGGTCCATCGAAAAACTTTTTTCCTTAATTCTTCTGGGAGTAGTCCCAGCTACTTTCATATGCCCCAATAAAATACTTGATAATTTGTTTGCTGTTGCGGTGGTCATGCATTTTCACTGGTTTGTATATTTGCTATTTTATTAACAGTCATTTAACGTTTAGTTTCTAGGGGTTTGGAAGCTTGTGTAGTGGATTATGTGCGTCCTATTATTGTGGGGCCCGTTTTACCTAAGCTCGCATTGGGCTTATTATATGTTGTATCGGCAACTACATTAGCCGCATTGATTTATTATAACCAACATCAAATTGGAATTGGTCAAACTTTTCGCAAATTTTGGTGCATTAGTGGTACTCCAGCCGACAATGAAGCCAAAAACCAATAATTTCATCTTATTTATTTATTTTTTGTTATAAATTGCAATAAATATATTTAAAAAATTGTCTCTAGGAGTTAATATCGGAACGCCACTAAGTTGCTCAGCAAAAATTTTGACACTTGCCAGTAGTTCGCCTAATATAACCTAATATTATTTTTATAAAAATTCTGGGTGGATTAAACCCTTAAAAAAATGCCGAGAGACCCTTTCAAATTAAGCCAATCACTTTACGGTCATTCCCTGGACGTTCGGGCAGTGACGACGAACAGTTATAATAATATTCTTAGCGGCTCAAGAGATCAAACTGCCAAACTATGGATATACGATATCAAATCACGTACCTATGAAGAAAGACAGTGCTTTAGAGGCCACAAAAGCTTTATTCAGTGTGTCATATATTTGAATTCGAATACGGTGTTTCCGAAAGGATTAATTATCACTGGCGGCAACGATAGTCTTATTCAAATTTTTGAACCTGACGATTCAAAACCGATTTTTACTATTAAAGAACATTCAGATACTGTATGTTGTCTGAATAAGACCGAAGAACAGAATTCCTTTTTGGTCGGCTCATGGGACAAAACAGCGAAATATTTTAAAATAACTGATGGTCATCCTCATTGTGTTACTACCTTTATTGGTCATGATGCAGCAATTTGGTCGGTACTGCAACTTAGAAATGGGCAAGTGGTTACTGCTAGTGCCGATAATTCAATTAGACAATGGGAATTAGATGGCAAACATATAAGAACTTTAGTGGGTCACACTGAATGTGTTAGATCTCTAATTGATATTAATGAATCCAGTTACTTTGTGAGTGTAGGAAATGATGCTTCTTTGAGATTTTGGACTTACGCGGGAGAAAATATTCGTACTTTGTACGGACATACCAGTTACATTTATCAAATTGTCAGATGTCCAACCTACGGTCCAACCTGTTTTGTAACTTGTGGTGAAGATATGACTCTAAGAATTTGGGAAGATTTCGAAAATACTTTTACAATCACTTTACCGGCGCAATCTGTTTGGTCAGTAGCTTGTTTGATGAATGGTGATATTGTCGCAGGAAGTAGTGACGGTGTAGTGAGAGTATTTACTAGAGAAGAGTCACGGTATGCTGATGAAACAACTCTCCAAAAATTCGATGAGGATGTCGCTAACTATATTAAACAACAATCTCAAAATATAGGAAGCGTGAAAAGTTCCGATCTGCCCGGCCCCGAAGGATTGTACGAACCGGGTCGATCATCTGGTCAAACGAAAATGATCAGGGAAGACGGCAAGGTAGTAGACCCTGATATGTTTACGGTTAATTGAATTTCAAGTCTTATTTTTAGGTAATAGCATACAAATGGGTTTCCGATGGAGATAACAGCCATTGGGATAAAATTGGAGAGGTTATGGGAGGCACAGATAAAGACTCTTCCGGAAAAACGATATTTGAAGGCAAAGCGTATGACTTTGTTTTCAATGTGGACGTGGAGGATGGAAAACCGCCATTAAAATTGGCTTACAATAAAGGAGATGATGTTTATCAAACAGCAAACAATTTCTTAATCAAAAACATGTTGCCACCCGATTACCTGGAACAAGTAAACTGACCTGTTATGAGCTCGAACGATTATCACGACATAATTTTTACAGATTGTGGATTATATTCTTAAAAACAGCCAGGAAAAATTCACTCCTCCATCACAACAATATGAAGACCCTTTTACTGGAGGCAATCGTTATACACCAAGTTACGATAATAACGCTCGTTCAACAGAAATGAACGTAGACCCCTTTACTGGAGGAAATAGTTACACTACAAGTAGCTCTAAACCTAGTACAAGGTAAGATCACACTGTTCCAAGCAATGCGAATTTAACGAAAAATGTTTTAGTACAAAGCCACCGACGAGTGGAGGTGATCCATTTACTAGCGGCTCAAGCTACTCAACAGCCTACTTTCCCGTGACCTCGTATCGGACTTTTGATACTGGAGATCCCAAAATAATTGTTGGAAAAATTAAAGAATTCAATGAAAATCTCTCCCACGATAAATTACCCGCTGAAGATTTGGATAAACTTATTAAACTCTGTAGTGAGCCAGCAGACAGTCCCGAAGTTTACGAGATGCTGTTTACATTACTCAACTGGCCGGAGAACATTATTTTTCCCGTTTTGGATGTAATTCGAATGACCCTAAGAGATCAGACCAACAACGAGATTATCGTGTCTTTTAATAATGGGGAAATAATAGAGAAACTGAAGAAGTATATTAATATCAATTGTGGCGTCATGAATAATACCATTGTAGCTTTAAGAGCGATTTGTAATTTGGTTTGTCACGAGGCAGGAGAGAATTTACTATTTAAACATAGGTAAATTACAAAATTCTATATCGTTCACTTGTTTAAGTCATTTTCCTTTCAGATTCGACATTATAGAGCATCTAACAACTTTACTAAATTTGAATACGAACGCTCAAATAGCTATGTCTACCGTATTATTCAATTTAACTCTTCTAATTGTAAAAAAACGAGACGATCTAGGATTTTCCGTATTAGCCCAAATTTTGCCTGATGGCATAATGAAATTATCAGACCCCGAATCACATTTTAGGATTTACGTCGCTTTAGGCACACTCTTAGTCAACTTAGATCCGCAAAAACCTGAAATATTAGATGGCATTCTTAGATACGGCCCCTTTCTTAAAACACTGGAGTTGCATGGATCTAATAGCAACAATGATTTGGAAAATAAGAGAAGAAATTGTGCAAGGCAGCTTATACCTCTACTATAACTGTTGGTGTCAAACTAAGCTAAGGTTTTCCCTTGTATTTGTAATTTGATATTTCGTAATAAACGAGTTTCTTTTGAGATGTAATTTATAGTTTTTATTCAAAATCTTTGGAGAAAGTGCTTTCTCTTTTTTGACGTGGCCTTTATACTTTCACTCCTATCAGTTGCATAGTGCGCGTAGTACATGCTTAGCAAAGGTGTCAGTTTGACATGAATTAGAGGAGAAAAATCAATAGATGTGTAGCGATCGCCATCTAATTAATGAATATTATCCGCAAGATGTTCGCGAGAGTGACCTTTTATCCAACATTGGTATACAATATAATTATGGAAAAATTAACACCCAGACAATGGTACAACCGTATAGATGACACAGTAATTTTAGGGGCATTGCCTTTTCCTAGTGTGGCCACGGAAGTAGGTAATTTTATTAATATTAAATCAAATTTAAGTAATAAATTAATGGGAAAAAATAGGGTTATGTTTTTTTTTGAGAGTCCCATTCGATAGTTTATCAGGTTAGGTTATATCTCATTCAAAAATTCTTATTTCAGCTGATAGAAAAAGAAAATGTTAAAGCTGTTGTTTCCATGAATGAGGATTACGAATTGTTTTTGGCTAATGATGCCCAGGTAAACAATAGGAAAATTTGAATAATTACCGGAATTACATGTGTAGGTTTTTAGGCTTGGAAAAAACTAGGAGTGGATTTCCTCCAGTTATCTACAACAGATATTTTTGCCACTCCATCTCAAAGCAAATTAACGGAAGGAGTCAAGTTTATTAATCGTTTTGTGAACCCCAATAGCATCGTTAATGGTATTTCAACTACGTCAGTGTACATTCACTGTAAAGCTGGACGAACGAGAAGTGCCACTTTAGTAGGATGCTATCTTATCCAGGTAAACTTTAATACTTCCTATAATTCATTGATACAATAAATTTCATTCAATTTATAGAGATACAATTGGACTCCAGAACAAGCCGTAAATCTTATGAAAGAAAAAAGACCACATATTTTAATGCATAAAAAGCAATGGGAAGCTTTAGAAATTTTTAAAGAACAAAATGGAGAATATAATCTAAACGGTGGATAAATAGATAAAATTTATTGGTCTCATCAAGTCTATCATTACATATGTACAAGAGGTGGAAATATTAATAAACAATAAGTGCTATTTACAATAAGCTTTCATCTAATAAAATTTTACCCAACGCGGCCTCCCTAAAAGCCTTAATCATAATTTGCGCTGCCGCATCTAAATTAGGTTTGTACACGTACTCATTCATGGGAGTTCTCAATTTTAAAAATTTATTATAATTTTGGCAGATACGTGGTAAAACTTGTAAAATGTCATCATACGGCCGATCCAACTTGAAATAGTCCACATATTCAAACCGTTTATGTTTATTGAGCCAAAATAACAAATAATCCGCGATAATCGTTTCACCAACTAAATGATCTTGAATTGTTGCACACAGTGCAAGTTTTAAACCAGTTTCAGTATCAGTTATGTTAGGCGTTAAAATTCCTGGAGTATCTAGCATATAAAATAAGGGAGATTCGCACATCTTGATCCTTTGCAAAACACTTCTGGTAATGCCTGGGTGTGCTCCCACTGGTGTCGCTTTGCCTTTGCCCAAGTGTCTCATTCGTAGAGCGTTAATCAATGAGGATTTACCCACATTTGGAACTCCAATAATCATCAAATTGTAATCTTCCTCGTCTTGTCTGTTGTACCGGTTTGATTGACTGATTAATTCTCTAGCTAATGGAAAGAGTTTTTTAACACCCGGACATTTTGGATCACGAGAATTTGTAAAAATAACATGTTCACAGTCAGACTTTAATCGTGTCACAATTCTTGATTTAAACTCGTCGTTAATTAGATCTGATTTATTCATTATTAAAATGTGAGGCTTAACGCCACTTATCGTATATTTGAAATCGTTATTTCTTCCGGAACACGGAATCCGTGCATCATGAACTTCAATTACACAATCTATAGAACGTAGTTTATGTTGCATTTGTTTGAGGCCTTTACCCATGTGTCCGGGAAACCATCGCAGAACATCCTTGTCGAGGGTTCTAAATGCAGTTCGAAAACTGTCTTTTGCAATTTTCTGAGCCATCAGTCATTGAGTTAATTTTCTTGTTTTCCTATTTGAAGGGAACTAACCTCACTTCTTTGTTTTGACTTTTTATAAATCTGACAGTAGTTCAGATATTAGGTCTGTTCCAACCGCATTAGGAACCGTTCGCGAAAGGTTCAAATGATCGACCAACTCAATATTGAATTAATTACTAGTGAATGTCAGTCGGTGTTAAACTGGTTGATTATTTTGAACCGTTCCAACCTCCAGTTGGAACAGACCTATCTTTAATGTTGCCATATTGGTAATTGTATTTTTTTTTGTAGTTAACAGTAGTTAAAATGCACTTACAATCAGTTACTGTTGCCAAATTATTTGATTTTTCTATTTGATACATATAAAACATAACATTTTGTTAACGGTTTTATTTTGAGACATATTATATTTACAAAAAGTCAATTACATAAAAACTAAATAGGAAACTAATTATATCATTTAACAATTTGTTATTCTAGTGTTTCGACTCGTCTTCTCTCATTATTTTTGTTCGATTAGCCAAGTCCTTACACATGTTATAAGGAATCCTTAAAAATGGACGAGCAATTTTGTTTTATAGAGCTAAACAAGTACCAATTTCACATTGCGCCCTATACAAAAAGGCCATATTTGTAAAATATTTACAATCACGTTCGTTAAGCGTTTAAACATAGGCTCAATTACAACATGAGTGTACAAAAACTAAATTGTAATTGATCCATTTCAAACACAATTCGAACTCGTCGGTATTTTACCCATGTATTGACTATAAAAAATTCTATGTATATCAAAGTGCATAAAATCATACAAATAATTAGGTGATGGATACATATTTACACTCATTTTGTGACTTGACTGATTTATTTTTGTAATAGAAGAGCAGGTTTTAACTTTAGGTAGTCCTATAGAAAAAAAAAATTAGACAGGTATTTATATAAATTTTGCTAATAAGATTCTGGACGTTTTCACCTGAANCTTGTAGTTGCACTGTTTTGTATTGTTCACTACTTTGCATTGGGGTGATATTTCTTGAGGTGAGGAGTATGTACCATTACACCTAAAACTAAACATTGAAAAACACAGTAAATTATCCATAAACAATTAAAGAGACCTTTGATTTCCTTTAATTCCTGAATTGAACATCTTAAGGTTGCCTCAATAGGATAAATTTATTTGGTGCATCCTAGCTATTGACGAATGTAAACAATGACGAATGAATGGGAGGGAATATCACTTTGCGACAACGGTGTATTCACATAAATCGCAAATCTGTAAATCGTAAGCGTAATTAAGAATTAAACGCACTACATTTAATTGAATTTACTATAATAAGATAATAAGCTTATTTTAATAACAGTTTATGTGACAGGTCATGTAAGGTTATGACCGACTAATGTAATGCCGTTGAACGGTCACCAATTAACACTAGCTGTATTTTGTTAAACGAAAAGTTATCTCTAAGGTACAAAACTACATAAAAAAAGGTTTTTTTCTGTGTTATCTTAAAAAATTTTGGAAAGTTTCTTCTTTATGTTTTTGTTTGACACTGACAATTGACAATGACAACTGACTTATTGTTTTGTCTAAGTTGTCGATAACGATTACTACCAATATACCAACATAAAATCAATATAGCCAACATAACACAAATTGTATTCATTAGTATTTTTTGCTTAAATAGCTATTATATATTTTGTAACTGATAAATTGTCATTTTTAATTAAAAAGTTATATACTTAAGCTCATTATAGTTTAATTCTAGAACAACTCTAGAATGAAAAGTCCTATAGGTATTTTTTCTTTAAGTAGAAACATGAGTTAGACGTATTACGTCATTCTGTTTCCTAATTGTTTTACTTTTTCTGTCATTATAGACATTTAATTTTTCTTTTCATTAAAAAATAATTTGTTTATTAATTTTTAATATATATATTTTTTTAATTTTATTGATGATCGGTTTTTCTGCAAAAAACTTTAAAAGTTTTACAAGTCTTCGGTAGTATAGTGGTCAGTATCCCCGCCTGTCACGCGGGAGACCCGGGTTCGATTCCCGGCCGGAGAGGATTTTTTTCTGCAAAAAAAAATGGAATTCGCCAGTTTCTCCCACTTCAATATAAATTTGATTCACCCACATTCATTTTAAATTTTAAAAAATAAAGAACTATTATATGAGAGAAATTCTTTATTGGAATCCCTCGTCTCTAATATGAGAAAAAAATTTGTTAAATCACTTTTCAATTAAAATAAAGCTGTTACTTTACAAAATCAAAAAATTCTTAAAGAATAATAGAATCGGTCATTTCGAAAAGGGATGAATTCCAGTTTTACAAATTTTTCAAGAGATACAAAAAAACTTCTCAAAAAAATGTTTTTTTCTTGAGAATACATTTATTTTACCTGAAATTCCGTAAAATCAAAAAAAATCTTTCAATAAATAGTTTAAAAAAACCTGAAACCGTTAAAAAGTCAATTTTCAAAAAAGATGGAGTTGACCCCTTTTCGAAATGACCGATTCAATTCGAAATTAGTTTGATTTTGGCAGTTTGAAAATGTCAATAAGGGTGAAAATTTAATTTTGGCTGATGGTCGGTAGAATACGTCAGTGTAACCCATGTCTACTATAACCATCTGGATTGGTTGATACAGTTTTATTTATTTGTAGCTACTCAGCCGTATACGATAGTTCAAAAATACTGACGAGTACAGAGCTACTCTGACCACAGCCTTATTTAAATGTATAGAATTTCAAAATTAGAAATCTATTTTTTCATAAAAATAAGAGAATGTTTTTTTATTATTCTTAATTTCTTATTAAATCGCTGGCTTTTTCTAGGTACTCTGTAGAACAATGGACTTATTAATGCCCTATAAAAAAAATTAAGGTGAGCTAATGGTCGAACTTTTTGAACAAATGTAATTGTCACTCGTCAGAGTTTTATAATTGAAAAGAAAAAGTCAATAACCTTTCAAAAATTTAGAGAAAAAATTAAGTTTTTTTTAAAAGTAATTAGTCACACCTTTGACTTACATGGTCAAAAGATCGTACATGCCCACCACACAGGTTAAATCGATAAAAATTTGCTAAGTACTCAGTAGAATGAATTTCGGCAATGTTAACATTAATTTAGCGAATTACAGCGATCCACCATTTCTCTAACCGAAGCAATACAAGGTGGCCAAGAGTGACGCACCACGGTCAGTAGAACCAAATATTTTTCAAAAATTGGTGGGCCCGTTAAAATCATCGCGGTACTTTTGGTGCTAATAACAAGTATTTAATTTTCTTCTTAAAAATTTACTTCTACCATCTTTAAAAATGTTTTTTAAATCAATTAAATTTGAACGATTTTCTTACCATGTAGGTAGTTAACTGCAGGCCATTCATAATTTAATT
This sequence comes from Hypothenemus hampei, assembly GCA_013372445.1. Lineage (NCBI taxonomy): Eukaryota > Metazoa > Arthropoda > Insecta > Coleoptera > Curculionidae > Hypothenemus > Hypothenemus hampei. The sequence continues at coordinate 548,488 of JABRWK010000059.1, forward strand.
TAAAAAACATTTTTGAAGATCGTAGAAGTAAGCAAATTTTTAAGAAGACAACTGATTAAATATTTTTCATTAACACGGTCGCTGCCATCACAATGGTATCACATACACATTTTCGACATATTAAATGGACAATTAACGGTAGTGAAGGTGTTAACCTGTTAACGGCTAGTGTTACCGAATGGTAACAAGCTTTTCTATTCCCATCTAAGGCAAAATTGTCCATATCTACTTAATTTGTTTAGCCTATATAGGTTATGTTTTTGTGATTTTTAATGTTATTGGATTCAAATTTAGTGGTTATCTATCAGTAAAAAATATGTGTCCCAAATTTAAGATTTGAAAATGAACGGTAAACTATCGGACTTTAAACTGGAGTAAGTATGTTTTTTAGGAAATAATCATGATTCTAACATTCTAGCTCGTCAAATGTTTAATTTATATAACTAAAGGCTCGTTTTCACTGTGATAGTGATAGTTGCTGTCAGCAACTATCGCGGTAACTATCATCGTGTAGACAATGTGATAATGACTTTTTCTCTACCAGAACCGACTATCATGATAGCAACTATCACTATCACAGTGAAAACGAGCCTTAATCAATTAAGTCTGTCCTAGAGTTCTTGAAATTGTCGTTTTGGTTGTTTTTTTCTTCCATTATCATATCGATACCTTCCCAGAAAAACATCGTAACATTTTCAATGACATTTACTTTTTTGGTTGTTTGCTTGTTTAACAAGATTTTTTTTAGGTATTTAAAATAAAATTCATTTTTTCTTAGTAATACTTAGCTCTTATTTCAAGTTAATCATTTTATAAAATAAAAAATAAAATATATTAATCTAATTTTAAACAGATTTTTTGCTCTCCTGTCAAAAATTCATTTTGTCACTTACGATGTTTTTCCGGGAAAGTGTCGATATGGTAACGGTGAATTTTTTTAGTAAAATATTAAAATCCATAGACACAATTAGAAATTTCTTAATTTTCGTCTGTTTACGTGCAGTATCATCTAACTTCCAGTCAAATTCTGTCTTCATTTTTATATATCGTAGCTTTTATTCAAGATAGAGAGTTGCTTTGGATATTGAGGATTGGGTGTGTGTTTCTCCTCACCGTTTGGCCCGTTTCGCTTTAAACTTCGACTGATTGTGAGTGGGTTAACTCCTTGATCTTTTCTTTGAATCTCTTATGGCTTGTTTGGTGTTGAGTCTTCTTAACTAGTATTTTCCGTTTGGCTTGTATTTACAAAATGTTCTTCATTGGATAATGCTGTATTCCGCATGTAGTAGGTATTAGGGTATATTTTCTTAAGTTACTTGCTATAACTTTCTGGATCTTCCCTGAAAAGTTTTGTAATATTTTATTACACTATTAAGGAAGTTCTTGTATGCAGGCGAAAAAGTTATTTTAGCTCGTCACTAGACCACTTATTTGGCTTCTTCCTTCTGTCTGAATTATTTTTTATTTTTAAGTATTTTTTCTTTATAGCTACAACCAATGTAATAATTTATCAATATTGTCGAGATTATTTTATCTTCTTCAAAACATTTTTGCAAAATTTCTACATCGATATCTTTCCAAGCTATTATTTCTGTGTTTCTTATAAAAATGCTAAGAGGTTTTTAATGCAAAATAATTGTTTAGATCTTTTTCTTTATATAATTTAGGATATATCAATAAGAACTGTTTCAAATTATTACTTGTTGCTTGCTCAATTTCTGTGTTTGTTTGCTGTAAAATGTTTTTTTTTCATTCTCTGTCTCTAAGGTAACCAAATTAACTGATGGTATCAATGTTCTTTTCCCTCTAGGTATAATAGATGAATTTAACTGTGTTGATGCCGTTTTTGGCTTTCATAACTAGCAAGATTGTCCAATTCCTTAAATTTTTTTACTCTAGAAATTGTTCAAGTTATCTCGATATGCTTTTGCAGTAAAAACTTAGTATATATTACAAAAACGTTTACGTTTTCATGACTTTTCTTGTTCGAATTACCAATCTTGTCAAGAGTCTTCGGTAGTATAGTGGTCAGTATCCCCGCCTGTCACGCGGGAGACCCGGGTTCGATTCCCGGCCGGAGAGAACTTTTTTATTTTTAAATTACCAATCAAATTAGTATGTGCAATTCTTTTTAATTTATTTTAACTATAACAGATTTCCATTTTAGGAATAATTCAATTTCTTTAATATTCTTGTCTAATTATTGTAGCCGTATGTCTCTAGCTTTCAATTCAATTAATATTGACAGATTTGACATTTGTGCCTATGTTCAAACTATTTTGATTTCTGACAATTCTCCACATACAAAAAGAGGTTGGTCCCATCCTACATATACAAAATTAAAAATTTAACATGTACCGAGTAAACTGAACAACTATTTGATAAAAAATCTACCATCCTAGAAACAATGGGTGGCCTATTTTCCAGCAGACAACGTAATGGGGTCGAGGAAGTAGACATAATTACAAATCATGCATACAAATATCCACCTAGATCAGGTAAGAATAGAACATGGTCAACATTTCATTGATGCGAAATATTGATCATTGTAAGCATGCTTATAAATAAGGAAAATTTTAGGTAATTATTTTGGCAGCCACTTTATTATGGGAGGAGAAAGATTTGATACTCCACAGCCAGAATCCTATTTATTTGGAGAAAATTCCGATCTAAATTTCTTGGGTAGCAGACCCACTCCTGTAAGTTTTAATTTCTACAAGGGAATGCCTTGGTTATCATATAGATACATTATTATTATAGTTTCCCTATCCTCCACCACAGCCAAATGAACCAACAAAAACATTAAAATGTTTAGTGAATATTCGAAAAGAGTCTCTTAGATTTGTAAGAACTTCAAGTGAATACAGTAAAATTCAATCTGATAAAGGTGATCTATCAGAAGCTGAATTGGGCACTCATTCGTCATTTAATATTGAGTTTACTTTTGATTGTGATGTGCGTTGTGCAATAACAATTTACTATTTTTGTACTGAAGAAATCACACCTGCAGGAATAACGTAAACAATTCAATGTTTTCGTTCGTGGTTATTTTTCTTTATTAACGTTTAATTACAGATATGTTCCTCGTAATCCGCAACTTTCTTCAGAAACTTTTCGCTATAAAAGGGGTGCCAATCAACAATTCTGCCAACCCACACACATTTTCAATCCGGCCAAATATACGGATTTGGAATTACAATACGACATAGACAGAGAGATTATACCAATTGCTATTTATTGTGTTGCAGAAGAGGGCCCAGAAGGTTGTAGTTTATTATTCTTTTACTATGCTTCTTATTACAGTTCTTTTCTAGATATGAGACAATCGCACACAACTATTGCCACTGTTGATAGAATAGCCGATGATATTTACCTTTTGAAAGCTCTAAAGCAAAAATTGTGGGTTGACGGATTGTGTTATTTGCTTCAAGAAATTTACGGCATAGAAAACAAAACAATGAAAAAGTACGAATTATTTGTAAATTTTTCGTTCCATTAATATGTTTTCAACACAATTTTAGGCTGCTGGTGACGAAGAAACTGAAGACAATGGTTCCGAATGCGTAATTTGCATGTGTGAAGTTCGAGATACTCTAATTCTACCATGCAGACATTTGTGCTTGTGCAACTCATGCGCTGACTCGCTCCGTTACCAAGCTAATAATTGTCCTATATGTAGGGCACCATTTCGAGCCCTTTTGCAGATTAGAGCACTACAAAAATGTGGAGCTCCAAATCTTGCACCAATCAGTCAATCCGATGTCAGTATCCTCCATTATTCATACCTGATTGAAAGTGAATAATTATATTTTTTAGACAAATTGCGATAACATTCCACCAGGTTACGAAGCAGTGTCTCTCATTGAAGCTTTAAATGGGCCCTGTTTACCTAGACAGCCTCCATCAGCTTTGCCTGATCTAGTCGAATCGCCCGAAAACGAAAACGCCATTCAAGCTGCTCGCATTCTGAATAGGCAATCACCTTCATTAAAAAGCTGTAGTCAACCTACTAGTCCTGATTATACACCTAAAAGTGAGTTTGTTTTTGCTGAAAATTTGTTAATATATTTTTGCAGCTATCATTACAGTTACAACCAATCGGTCTGACGAGGAGAACGTTAAAGAAACACAAAAATGTCCACTATTGAAAAACGAAAAAGAAGTAGTTATATTGGGTAGACAAAGACAAAGGGATTCTGTCAAATTAGTTAATGAAAAGGATAAAGAGGTGAATAGTTTTTAGTTTTTTTAAGTTTCTATTGAAATAAATTGTTTTTATTTTTGTAACTGTATTAGAATAATGATGAAGACAGCGACGCTGAGAAGCTGTCACCACTTCTCCAAAAAAATAGATCGGTTTCTAGATTAAATAATCTCGCTTTGCATATGGATGACATCACTGATCATATTGATGACCACGAAGACGATCTTGACTCTAATATTGTAAATGACAAAAGGAAGGATAGAAATGCAAAATGTGGTAAGTTGATGTTTTCATCTGCATTCATCGAAATTTTATTATTTAACTTCTAGAAAGAGGTGACGAATCTGATATATATTACACTCCAGATGAACCATCAGCTCCAACAGTGTCCAATACATTATACGAATCTCAAATTGGTGAAAATACTTCAAGTTCTATTGACAGTACACCGCAAAAACTACCGGGAACTCCTATTAGTTTAAAAAGTAGTGGAGACAGTTACACTAGCGGAGGTAGTACGAAACATTTACTGACTATGACCACAAATTCGAATGAAGAAGACAGTTCTGTACATATCTAATATTATAATGGTGATTGTTTAATGGTTCTCGGTTCTTAGAATGTACGTCTTAACACAGTTTTCTTGTCCAGTTAAGAATATGATTATTTTTTTGGTGCAAATTGTAACAATGCTTTCAACATAACATTCCAAATCTTCAAAAATTTTAGAGATTGATTTTATGAGATTATTAGGCTTGTAGGAGAACATTTTCTTTGCAAATGTACGTATGGTAAGCCTAAATATGTTATTTTGAGGTGATTTACTTTGCTCATTTCCATTTCCATGCCACATGGAGTTTTATGTAAATGAATCATATAGTTTTATTAGGTTTAAGCTCTATTGTATGGTTAATGCTGCTCCCTGTATTTTAGAAAAGATTATTTTACACAAAATTGATGAAATTGCTAGTAGAATAAAAGATTTTTCAATATATCCGATAATATTTATCACTAATAGGTACTTATTTAATATTATGAATAGACGATTCTCCTTTCAGAGCATCTTCAATCCATAAAACAGTATTGATTACGTTGTCCATTTCGTTTGGAACCGATCCTAAAGAATGATTGTCATCGTAAAGATTCATTCTGCAAACATGTTTTAAAAAAAAACTACACAAAAATTTAAATTAAATTCTTACTTGACTTTCACACCATTTGCTTTGAGCCTGCAGTAATATTCGACTCCTTGATGTGAAGGCACCCTCAAGTCCTTAGAACCAATTTGTAAAAGTGTAGGGACCTTTACCTTATGAGCATGAACGATTGGTGACAATTCTCTCATTTTTAATAAAATATGATTATCAATTTCGTCTTTTTGGGTGTAAGGATAGCCGGCCTCTATATAACACCTTCAAAATTATTAAAAATTGCCTTTTGTCGCTTTTACTTTCTATTTAGGAGTATTACCAATCTGGAATATCTGAACTAACGCTCATCGATGCTATATCTATTACAGGATTTCTGGTCACACAACATTTAAATTTATCTGGATATTGACCACTTATGTGGGTAACAATGAATCCGCCATGGGATCCTCCGCACAAAGCTAACTACAAAAAAAATATGTAGAGTTTCATGGACATATTTTTTGAAAAATATTACCTGATCAGGATTAATCCAAGGGCATTCTTTTAACGTATGATCAACAGCCTGGATGCAGTCTTGAACATCAACTGTACCTACTTTTCCAAGAAGATAATTAACCGAATTCTCTCCGAAACCAATGGAACCTCTATAGTTTACACAAACAATTGCATATCCTACAAATGTGTACATATTACTTAAAATACTGAGATTCCTTTAAAGCGTGACTCACCCAAAGCTAAAAAAAGGGCTTCCTCCAAAAAGAAATAATTGGCAAATGCAACATGCGGTCCTCCATGAGGCCATAAAACCAGAGGCACTTGATTAGGTTCTCCTGATGCTGGTCCCAAATAAATGGCATTAAATTCAGCTTAAAAACATGAAATTTTACAGAAAATCAATCTAATTATTAATTCAAAGTTCTTACCAGTTTCGTCACCCCCAGGAGCGACTAGATCAAAATACTTAAATGTAGCACTCTGTACTTCAGGCNTAGAACCAATTTGTAAAAGTGTAGGGACCTTTACCTTATGAGCATGAACGATTGGTGACAATTCTCTCATTTTTAATAAAATATGATTATCAATTTCGTCTTTTTGGGTGTAAGGATAGCCGGCCTCTATATAACACCTTCAAAATTATTAAAAATTGCCTTTTGTCGCTTTTACTTTCTATTTAGGAGTATTACCAATCTGGAATATCTGAACTAACGCTCATCGATGCTATATCTATTACAGGATTTCTGGTCACACAACATTTAAATTTATCTGGATATTGACCACTTATGTGGGTAACAATGAATCCGCCATGGGATCCTCCGCACAAAGCTAACTACAAAAAAAATATGTAGAGTTTCATGGACATATTTTTTGAAAAATATTACCTGATCAGGATTAATCCAAGGGCATTCTTTTAACGTATGATCAACAGCCTGGATGCAGTCTTGAACATCAACTGTACCTACTTTTCCAAGAAGATAATTAACCGAATTCTCTCCGAAACCAATGGAACCTCTATAGTTTACACAAACAATTGCATATCCTACAAATGTGTACATATTACTTAAAATACTGAGATTCCTTTAAAGCGTGACTCACCCAAAGCTAAAAAAAGGGCTTCCTCCAAAAAGAAATAATTGGCAAATGCAACATGCGGTCCTCCATGAGGCCATAAAACCAGAGGCACTTGATTAGGTTCTCCTGATGCTGGTCCCAAATAAATGGCATTAAATTCAGCTTAAAAACATGAAATTTTACAGAAAATCAATCTAATTATTAATTCAAAGTTCTTACCAGTTTCGTCACCCCCAGGAGCGACTAGATCAAAATACTTAAATGTAGCACTCTGTACTTCAGGCACATTGATTTTTTCAGTTATTTCAATCCACTCTATAGATGTTATGGATCCCGCTTTAGGCAGTTTTCCCACAACCAAGTAGTCAGGTACAAAGAAATTACGTCTCACTGCCACCACCAAATCATCCTTTACGTCTAGTATTAGCTGACTTCCAGAATCGCATTCCAATTCTTCAATATCTCCCGAGTCTGATCACAAATCAAAAATATTGTAAGCAATATATTGAGTTTAATATTGAATATTCGTGCTTTCGCTTTCTAGCAAGTTGACTCTCAGTTCCTAGAAACCGAAATTCTAAAGCGAAGACGAGTTTATAGTATTTTTAAACAAGGATTTAATTTTAAAACATGAGCAAGGCTTAAAAGCAACCAAAGTAGCAAAGTAATGATAGAGGTATATCTAGAGGTGGATCAATCTAATTGTAGGCTAGAAAGCTCTAATTCTGAAGATAAAATTAAAAAGTGACTGTGAAACGTACATGAGAGTTATAAACACTTACCAATATTGATAAGATAAGAGTTAATTGTGTATTTTTGGTTGGTGTTAATGAAGAGTTGATTATGATTAGCCCATGGCCGTTTGGGAAATCCTGTATTGTAAATTCCATAAAATGTCTTATTACTGGGAGAGAGTTTTCGTTCAGATTGAACTATATCCACTATAACTTCAGTTTTAGACTAAAATAGGTGTTATTTTTACAAGTTTTGTGACATTCCTAATACTTACATCACGTGTTAAAGGCACATTAGTTTTAACCAGTCTCATACAAGTTAAATGGGGTCCTCCCGTAGCTCTTTCCAGCCACACAACTTGATTGCCATTTGGAGTGAATATTGGAGATTTAACTGCTGTATTTTCAAGGTCTAACTCCACTGAAAAAATACGTTTTCAATAAAATCCAACAGTTGAAGATGTCGCAGTTTAGATTATTTACAATATTTTCCTTCAAAATCTAACTGAAACAAGGTACTAGGCCTGTTTGAGCAATAAATCAGTCCAAGTTTTCTTGGAATGGTAGAGTAGGCAACTCCAATAATATATGAGCCGTCTGGGGAATATTTCGGTTGTGCTACGCAAATATTATCTGGCACTCCGTTTAAGATTTTCAGTGAATCACTTTCGATGTCGTATTCAACTAAAACAGACCTTTTCTTGCCAGCTAATTGTTCGCCCCAGTCTTGTTCATAGAGAAATTCTTGACCCTTGAAAAAAAGAGGTATTTGAAAATGGTTATTTTTGATGGAACTTATAATAAAATTACTTTTGATGCCGTATTACCAGAATATCCATCTGACTGAGGTTCTTCTGGCTTCTTTCTTTTGTAAAAAGGTTCGCTTTTTCGTAGTTTTTTTTCGGCCACGTACAAAACTTTTCCTTCATCAGGCGAAAATTCAAACGAACTAAATTCAACTGCAAGAAATTGTTATTGTAAGAAATTTTGTGAGAAAAATAGTTCAGTATATACTATCAGCAAAGACGTTGCCATGAATATCTGCAGCCGCTAAGTCAACCACCCGTATTAATTTATTCAACTTCCAAATTTCTAAAAATTGCTTTGAATTGTCATCTCTTAGAACGGCTTTCAAATTCTGAGAATTCGACACTTTGGATAATGTCCTGAGAAATAAAGTACATATATTATAGAGACTTAAACAATATAATAATATTCAACTCACTCTGTGGTGATATCTACAGGTGGTGTGCTTTCAGTGCATTGAAGATTATTTAGAACTAATGTGCGACTAAACTTGGTTATAGCACTTTTTTCAAGATTCCTTTGCGACCAACTGGTGTTAATAAGATTGGATGACTGAATTTCAGCCCCAGCAACTGCAGGGATTTGAGCCAAACTCCTGTATATTTTTACTACGCGTTCTAACTAAAAATTAATGAAATAATTAAGTATGCTGTTCCAACCTTGACTAAAAGAGTAAGACCGGTTTAACTAATGGGGATCAAGGGACTCATGAGACTTGCTCAGACTGTTAATTCTTAGGAGGTATCGTATATCAGGAATATCCAAAAAATTTCTACTTCGCCGAGGAACGACCTAGGACAAATACCTATGATGTGGCTGCTGGAAACGCAGAATTTGCAATCATCGCATCCTATGAGAGCAACTATGAATTACGCATGTTTAAGGGTACCAAAAGAATCTTATTGTGGAACTTTAAAATTAAACGAGTGCAATGAGATCAAAACAGAAAGCAAAAGGTGATTACGGTTCCGATGGTTCTTATGCTCAATGATCTTACACAAAACTGTGTAAGACCAATGAACCGCAATCAGGTTTAGGAACTATGGTTCTTCAACAGGGAATACACAATTTTGAAAAAAACAAAATTGCCTGGATAAGGTGAATTTAATAAAATTGATACTTACCTTTGCCATTGTTTGCTAAACTGTCTGCAATGTAATGGTTAAATGCTTTATTTAACCTAGATAGGTAAACTAAAAATAAATATTAATACACAAATTAAAAAAATGTGATAAGGTTAGAGTTACTGAAGAAGGTTAGGAAGTTGCCAGATGTATTCTAAAATACTTTTTTTGCCAAGATAATTTCAAAATCCATTCAAAAAGTTGACACAATCGCAGATTAGTTTAAAATAACAGGTTGTCGCTATTTTGCATTTTAAGTAAATCCACTCTAGTGGTAGAATTTAATTTATCGATGTTTGACAGTCTGCGTGTTTACAAAAAATCAAGTCATTTGGCAACACTGTTCATCTTAAGTTAGTAAAAATAGTCAAAATTTTAATGTTAATTGTTTAATTGTTATTTAAACCTAAATAATATATGATTAAAAAATGGTAATAATAAATAAGGTAGAAGGTCCTATTTTGAACCTTGACTAAAATTAACAGAATACCCCCCTGTGTTTGGATCTTGAGTCAGTTTGAAGTTATCAGTTGACAAGCCAAAGGGCCTTAAAATAACATTGCCCAAGTCTTTCAATTTGCCTAAAACCAAACATGTTTATCTCAATTTACAGCTAAAATTAGTCTGTGTAATGAGTTACCTAACATTTCTTCTTTTAGTTTTTCATTTCTTTCATTGATTTTTGGAACCAATCGAATTTCAGCTTCATGTGCTTCAATATTCTTGGAATCCAATTCAATAATCTTTTTCCAATCAGCTAAACTTTCATCTAATTTATCGATTTCTTCATACAACTTTGCTCTTCTTAAATATGCTTTTACATATGTGTTATTTAACTCTATTGCTTTGGTACAATCTTCAATGGCATTTTCTTTTCTATCTAACTTTGCTGTAATTTACCCAAAGAGTTGTTATTTTTAAATAAGAAATTTGAATACTAACCTTTTGAGGCGCCTCTATTCGCGTATAAAATGGCTCTATCTGATGAAAATTTCAAAGGGCAAATTTTCAAACCCTCCGAATATAATGTGATGGATTCCAAATAATTTTCTAATTTAAATCCTTCGTTTCCTTGCCGTTTAAATTCCAACGCTTCTTTATGTCTAACTAGTTTTTCTTCATCTGTTAATGTTGCTTCCAAACTTTCTAATCGTTCCTCATCTATAAAATCATCAGCTTTCGTGCTGTTCACTTCTTCATTATCTGAATTTTCAAAGTCCGATGGTACGGAATGATTTGGCTCTTTGTCTTGATTTATTTTACTTGATATCGATAAGTTTTCGGTGAAATTTTTCGTTATTTCATCAACAACTTCTTCATTAGAAGGTATTTTAGAAGAGTCATTAGTTGATTCAGACATATTTTTAAAAATTGACTTGATTTTTTTTGTTAAATACACAATAGGTTACTAATAAAAATCTTCTTCGATTAATTTGTAAATCAATACAGAAGTAGAAAATTGATCTTTTCATAACTTCACACCATATAGTAGGGATGCCCGTCACGATTATAATCGTGACATATAGGGACACGAACGATATTTCGATACTACTGTCCGTTCGCGTTAAGAATAGACCGTTGGAAACCATAGGGCTTAAAAATACGGCTCTGTGATTGGCTTAAAAATGAGTCCGATTTACAACATGTAAATATTGGCCATGGTAATCAAAATTATTATTTATTATAATAATAATTATAATTGTTATTATAATTATAATAACAATTATAATTATAATAATAATAAATAATAATTTATAATTTAATTTTTTGTTATTGTCTCTGTTATGACTTTTTCTCTTGTACTTTTCGATTTGATGTTTAAGTAATAACATACGGATCATAATTGGCCATTTCTATTAAAAATATTCTAAAAAGTGAAAATATCGACATATTTTACAATGTAAGTCAGGTCGGTTTAGCTCCACCCACCAGTCTATTCTTAACGCGAACGGACTTAAACAATGTAAATAATATTGCTGCAATATTTAAAAAAATATTGTGGCAACATTGCAGCAATATTTGGTGCTGTAGGGGCAGATAATCTGTGGTTCCTAATAATTTTTAATGAGATGCTGTTTGGGCTAAGGGCCGTATTAATAGTCGCACCTTAAGTATTCCTCCACACTTTAAACATTCATTAAATGTTCATTTGTGATTAATAGTCGTTCGATGCAAGCCAAGGAAGACTTAAGGTCTATCAATTACGTTAACAGGACGAGTATCAAGGGATACTTGAGTGAGGCGTCCTTAAGCGTTCCTTCGTAGTGTGACTATTAATCTGGCCTTAAGGCTCTATAGAGGTGAGTATTCCTATCCGCCATTTTGGTTCTATCTGTCAGTATAGTTGACAGGTCGATGGTTCTATCTGTCAGTATATTATGTCACAATATTATGGCTTTTTTAACTTAAAAACAATTTACAAATTAAAAAAGTATATTATTTCGTTTTTCCATCAAAGAATTTATATACTTTAGAGCTCTAGTTTGGGCCAATATAGAATTATTTGGAATATATA
>JABRWK010000060.1:31382-57738 GCA_013372445.1 Hypothenemus hampei
AAAAGACATAAAAATATAAATTAAAAATTTACATATTCTTAAAAAAAAATAAAAATAAAAGAAAAAAAAGTAAATAAATTACAAAAATTTAGTTTTTTTTTTCTAACCAAGCGTCTAAAGTCAATCAAAAACGCAATAGTTTATGACTATTTAAATAATCATTTTCAATGCATATCAACAATAATTATAAGTTTTCTAGAAAATGATTCACTTAAGTGTATTTTACTAAGAATACCTTTCTTATGCAGAATTGATTGTCCTTTAATATTGTTGAGTTCTCTCGACAATAAACCTAAACTCAACATAGTTTTAAATGAAAATATGTAACGACACAGGTATAACGAGCGAGCGCTTTTTGTAATCTACAAAAACCTAGCTTAAGTCCACCGAATTCATCGCATTTAAACACATAGATACACCAGTTTTAATTCCAAAATTCCCAGTAGTTTTCAGAAACGTTAAGTCTTAGGGAAGTAATTTATTAACTAAACTGAAAAAAATCTATTACCACTATCGATTTGACACCACAGTTCAAGAACATCCGGTATATGTATACATTAAAAGTGATCTTTAACAAATTATACTCAATTTTGCATTAATATTAAAAAAAAAAATTACTCATGAGAAACCTCAGCTCGCATACCTGTGAGCGCTTTTTCTCCTACACTTGAATATTTTACCATGGGTGGCTGGTTCTCTATTTAATTCTTGTTTTCAAACATTTTTTTTAATTAGATGGTTTCCTTCATATGAGAATGTGCAGTTGTGCAAATTCAACTACTGCTAGTGCATTCTAAAATAGAAAAAGAAAAAAAATTAAGTGTGGTAATATAGAAAAGGTTTCTCAGACCCCTCTTAATTGCAATCCATTAATTAAAGCTCGAATTGTGTAGGTGCGTAAGTACGGCAAAAACCATTCGAATTTGTTAAAAAAAAAATATTGAAGAGTTGCATGTCTGAATATCCATTATTCTAAAGGCGTAACCGGCAAATTCCCATTCCACAGGATATTCACTTGTTTGGGTGCCCTTTTGTTAAACCTATTATGTATTTCCATTCATACAATTAGTCTATCGATTTAATTTTTTTATTACTGTTATTGTTCAGTATAGTTTTAGTGCTTTGGTGGTATCTACCAATCGTTTTGTCCATAATAGTAAGTACCCTGTGATGGTTTGCAAAATTTTCATTTTTCTCTTATTTAAATGGAAACTTCACAAGTGAAAATGGAAAAATGTACTAGAAAACTGCTTTTTCCCCAGGTTATACGAGAATTATTCCTAATTGTGTTATGGATAATGGAAAAAGGCAGAAAAATGTTGAAGAATGGCGTCTCGACGAGAATATAATAGATTTTTATACAACGGAATAAAATTTTCAACTTGTGTGTGGTGAAAAATGACGCTCGTTTTGAGTATTTTGAGAAGGAGGGGCGTGATTAAATTGTTACGAGAAATGGGGTAATATTTTTTGAAAGCTGCTAGCATTTTTTTTCAATTTTCCCTATTAGATTTTTTTTTTAAGAAGTATTGAGTTTTATACGCAACGTTATAAAGCAAAAAAAAATAATTCTTAACCCTTTTCTTTTCAGTTAATTTCCTCTTTTATGAATTTCTTTTTACTTTTTCAAGATTTTTAAAATTTTCTTAAAATTACTTTCTGAAGTTTTCTTGTAATTTTGCACAATCAATTTTTTAAGTATCTGCAACAGGTCTTCCTTCAGGTAAAGTAGAAAATCTAGTTTTCTCTCATAAAATTTTTTCAACGTTTTTACAATAAAAATGTCAAAAAAAATACCCTTCACTTAGATATTAAATGGTTTGCTTTTTTTATTCGAAATTTCCATCATTTATCAGAAAAGCTAGTGCATTACGTGGGACGTAAAAACAAGCCTTCTCTCTCTCCATTCTTTTTAATGTTGGTACAATGAGAGAAAATAAAACGACATGGAAAAGTGGCTTTTCCCGGTAATTTTAATTACTTTTTCCCGGACATTGGCGTGGGTCCTAATCAAGTGTTTGCCTATACTCAATTTCGGTTTCGGGCAATTTCATCCAAGTCGAATCTTTTTGTTTCCGGTTTGGGAACTGTTGCGTCGATTGTACGGTGCATGGAAAGATAAAAGAATTATCTGAAATGAATGTGCGTGTTTAAGAAGGGGTGGCGGGGCAGAGGGGGGCGGGGGGACGTGGTTTGGGTTGGGTTAAAATACGTGTGAACATATCGGAATTTTTCACGCTCAATAGTTTGCTTCCCAACCATAAAATAACAAAGCACGAAGGGAGAAACCGGAAATGATAATGTTAATAGCAGTGCACATTTTATGTGAAAGGAAAAATTCGTATGACGATACAAATGTGGAAAGGAAAAACCTGTAAAAGGTTCTTTATCTTTTCCCAATGATGAAAGTAAATTTTTCTGCAGGCACGTATGTGAAACGATCAACCTGAAATGGAAAAATTACTTTTTCTATTATGTCGACTACATATTTCTACTCAAAGTTCTGGCATTTGATAACTGTGCAGCACTTTTCCTGACAATTTCAATTTAAAATCGAATTTCAGTAGCATTTCCTGCCTAATTTTTACCCCATTAATGGTTTTCCTAAAATGGTAAAATGTCTGGCATACCGACTGACGTCGAACCAATTTTCTCCTAATACTTAATGTCCGCCAAACGGAAGTTCCGGGCCCCGGAATCGAGACCGAGGGGAACCGAAATTTGCTTATAATCCGATTAGTAGTACGATATCAATTTCCATTTTTAGTTCCTTATAGATCACACGTTCGAACTCAAATGCCCTTTTGAACCACAATATCATATTTTATTTGTAACAGATATTGGGTCAATAGTAATATACGGGGTATGTGCAATTCAAATATCAAAATTTATTCTTTAGAGACCGTCTAGGATAACGAAAAACGAGGACAACAAGTTTTTGAAACATGTTCTCATTGACTATTCTAGTTTTTTGGTCCTAAAATTGTGATATTTCAAATTGGAGGCGTCCCATATACAACTTTAATAATAAAATTTAAATTTAATAGAAACATTTGAAAATATACAGGGTGTTAATTAAGTACGTACAGTTGGAACACTATAATTTTATTAAGTTTTTACCATGGTTATTTTTTTAATTCTTTAAAATTATTAGGCCGAAAATTACACTGATGCCAAAGAGTTTTGTTGGTTTTGATCTTTCATTGTGATTTGTGAGATTATTTTTGTTAATTCTTACAGAAGAAATAGAAAATTTTTGTTTATCTGGCAAAGATGTTGTTGATCGATGTGATATAAGCGTAAAATTGTAGCGTCTCGACTACAGACCAACTTCAAGGAGTGAATCATTGAAGAATTTTAAGATAAAAAGTTCATTTTAACATAGGTCCAACACGGCTATGTTCTCAAGCTACAGGGTGTTCAAATTAAAATTTTAATGTCACTTTATTATTATATTTTTATTTAAAATGAAGAAAACCTAAGAAATCGCATATTTGAGTCGTGTGATATTATTAAACATACACCAGGTACATTCGATAGAGGTCACTAATCAATATTAAGGCAAATTAATGCATGTATTACGGAAAGCGATGGTCATTTAAACAATTATTGCATATATTAATAATTTATTATTAATAATACTGTTTAATTTTGTTATTTTGATGATTCAATTGTTTAATAGTAAAAGTTCAAACTTTCAATCTGATTTTTTCTATAAATTAGACAAAAAATTTTAATTTTGACACCCTACATCTCGAAAATTTAGCTCTAGCAAACTTCTGGTAATATGAACTTTTTATAATAAAATTCTTTAAAAATTTCTCCGTTAAAGTTACATACTTAACCAACATCGTGTATAGAGATTGTTTTCCAAATAAATAACTACCACCAATTTAATCGAAAATTCGATGTACTCTCTACACAATATACGCTAAGTTTTTTGAGACACCCTGTATAATTAAAATAGCTTAAATTCATTCTTATCACTTCCGCAAAGCTTGTTGAGAAACGTCCTAAATTTCATTTTAACGCAAATGTGTTTGACACGTTTCAAACTGTCTATTTATACATGATCTCAGGTGTGTTATTTTTAATAGAAATGATACGTAAATGTGAAAGGACCATTGTATAGTTGATTTTCTTACAAAATTAGCAATTTATGTAGCAAACATACCAACTTTAAAATTTATGGAGCTCACCCTTCTCACATTGCTTAAAAGTTCTGAATTCGACATTGTATTTTTAAGATTGCTGTTATAGCTAAAATTCCGGTCTTTTTGAGCCAAGAAGGAGTGGAAAATTGTGTTTGGGACAGCAAATCCATTAATACATATATTTTAAACGCTCTTCCAAGCATTCTTTGTGAAATATCTCAACTAAAGATGAAAGTTATATTAGAAAAAAATATATGTATATATAACAAAATATCCCATTTCACGGCTTGTTCGTTTTTCTTCATGAGGCTAGTTGTAAGTTATCTCAGTCAGAACGGCGGCTTGTTCCAGATCAAATCCAGTCCTCGCTCGTTGCTAATAATTTGCATTCCAAGCGGACGCGGCTTTACAAAACAAATAATAATCTCGCCCATATCTGAGACAAATTACAAATTAAAATTATCATGTGGTTTTAGGACCTGAGTCTCCCCTTTCGTTATACTCAAGAACTTTATGGGTTTTACTCGCAAAAACGACCGATCCTAGATTAGGTCAGGATCCATCGTGGAGACACGTGTGCAAGTTTTTTTTTTCAAGATAAACTAACAATAAAAATAGGCTATAGGATAGGGCACGTGTTCAATTGCAAACTTAGTTTCAGCTCAAAGGTTTAGAGTTCGAAAATTTTCAGTCAACAGGAATTTTGTTGTGCACACGTGCCTGAAATAAGATCCTGTTTCTTATATTTGAACGATCCTATCGGTACTGAGGCTTTTCAATTAAACCACTCGATTTTGGCTTGATTGAATTTTCTTAGGCAATTCAATTGCAAGCACTTTTCATTTCAGCAGGTTGATTTTTCCAGACATGTAATGGACTGCTTATAGAAAATTCAATTGCAATCAATATTTAATCAGCGAGAAAAAGTTTTAAAAGATATGAATATCCTTTACTCCCGCTCTCCAAGACTCCCCAACAGCAACAATTATTTATAATTTCTCTCTCCACGTTTTTCCCGCAAAGTAAACTTAAAGTGCAAGCAGGACCTTAAATCGTCTTTTTATGTAGATTTTTAATTAAAAGAAGCTTCTATTTTGTTTGCGGGCGTTTGTCTGGACCACAACTGGAACCCCGGTTGGAATTCAATTAATGAAAATGAGAATGAGATAGAGAAGAAGGTTTATTGAATACAAATCTATTTAATTTCAGGATTAAAAAAAGAAAAATTCCCCTGCTCTTTGACAACATAATTTGTTGCGAACCCCAATTTCTTCGTGACAAAACCCGATCGCATTTTCCTGATTGATTGATATGTTTACCCTTTTAGAAAAAAAAGAAAAGTGGGGGACTCACCGACCTGCCTTCTTTTTCCCCTCCCGGACTATTTGTAATAAATATTTTTATCGATAGTGAAAGATTAGGGACGCTTCGCTGGCTATTATTACGAGCTTCAACAATGGAATGTTGACGTTTCTATTACTTAACAATGCAAATGGATCATTTCAATTATTATTTGTATAGGTAGGTATAGAAAAATTGCGTTGGTTACTCGTTTGTAACTGAAACGATTTCTTTACAATTGTTCTTCCGTAAAGACGTTTTTATTTCTTCTTAACCGCACTCGGTTTCGCATTAGAAAAAAAAAACAATTAATTAGAGCAAAAGTCTCTTTTGGATGTAGCGTAATTATCAAATTGGCATTTTTTTCAAAGGCCAAGGTCTAAGTATTTTAAGCCTCAAGGGAAATTCTCTGGGTTATTTCTTTGACACGACATGTATTATTACGAAGACATTAACTGGTTGAAAGAAAGTCGGAGCCCAATTTTCACTATAACAAAATCCCATAAAAAAAACTTCTAAAGGAAAGAGCAATATCTGGAAAAAGTTTTGCTCTTCCCTAAAGGCATGTGCACAAAAGTAGTTATTCAATTCTTTTTTTTTCCTTCTGATATTTTCTTCAATTGAACTTTGTAGGAGCAAACGTGAAAATGTAGCTTACCAATTTTTGGACATTCGAAATAGAGCAAACCTCAGAGCTCAATTTATTTCAATAACAATGATGGAGATATTTTTTGCACTTTTGTTTTTGTCCACTATGTGTGTGTGTGTGTGAAAGAGAGAGAGAGAGAGAGAGAGAGAGAGTTGCTGTAAAAATTCCAAATTCTGTCTTCAAGAATAAAATGAAATCACAAAAATTGAAATTTGAATTCCAGGAAACGTTAGATAATTTTTTTTACTTATGTGGAAAACTAGCCAACTCATTGAAGAATAATAAACGTTTAATAATTATGGTCGTGTCAAAGTAAAGAATTTATTACTATTTGAGACCCATCCTCAATGGACCGATCGATCTTTTCCTCTTCCGCCTTTTCTTTTTTTACTGCAAACCATTGTTGTTGTACTCAACAGAGCCCCAGGATAAAAATAATAACTGATGCGGGAGGATATCAAATTATCGATGTGCGTGTGATAAAAATGAGACGAACTTGTTTTTTTATTGTATTTTGTTGTTATCTCACAGGTAACGTTTATTTACCTGTGTGTGAAACTCAATATTTATGAACACGCTTATCTAAAAATGTTTAAATCATATTTTGGTTTATATTTAGTATCGGTACGACTTTGCATGGAAGCGCTGTTACGTGATACCTTCATTGATAAAAAAAATGCGAGGATCGTATTACGCGTGAGAACAGTTATTTTTAAATGACGATGCCGCAATACAGAACGGACATTTTGATCGAATATAAACCAAAACTAGAAAATTATCATAATAGCGATACGCACCATGACAATGTTCAAGGTAGGTTCATTAGAAAAACTTTTTATTTGCGATTTATATTTTGAGCAATTTTACATTAAAAATATTACATTTTTCTAAAAAATGAAGCCTTAACATTGATATACATGTACGTGGCCTCGTGTAATTTCATATATTTTCTGTCGTTCTTAGAGTCTCGTAAGTAAAATAAGCGACGAAGAAAAAGAGAGATTGTATTGAATTCCATTCGGAAAATTGGTCTTTCGACAAACTAACGAAACTCTGAAGTTGATGGGAATGTTTTACGAGGCTCTTCCAGGAAAAATCCTATTTGATTTTGATTGAATTCAATTAAAACGTTTGCGCTATCGAGTTGAGCTTTTGTTAAATTGGACTTTCATTATAAAAAAAATAATTACTGATCTATAATTGGAAAATGCATTCATAACACAAAAACTTATGATAGACATCGTTTTTCAGCTTTTGTTTCGTTTTACGTGAAATTTTGTAACCTCATCGTTAATCAGTTCAGGCAACCTCAAATATCCCTAATCTGAAGCAATTACAAGGGTTAATCACTCCCTACAATTAATCAAAGTTACATTATCGATCGGTCTATTGCGTAACAAACAAATTTCAAATCAAGTAAAGAGTGTGAAACAATCCTATTCAAGCACATAAGAGAAATCCCTCATTTTGTCTATGTGAGTGTCGTATTTTCGGTTCATCCTATTTTTTAAACTCTGGGGCTCATGTTTATTTCTCCGAAGAGGCTTGTTCCTGCCAGGCATCGGTTTTTCCGTTTGTCTTTGGGGATAAAGACGAAAAAATTGTCATAAATGTTGAAAACTCAACGAAACGGATAATTTGTCAGCGAGAAAAGTTTTTTTTACGGGAACTTTGTGTTTTTTCCAGGAGCAGTTTCATTAAAAAAAAATATTTATTCGACTTTAAGAAGCAAAAATGCGATCCAGTTTCGTGAACGTCTTAAAAAACAACAAGAATTTCTGAAATGTTAACGGCGAAAGTAAATTTTCTTTTTAGAAAAGGCGAAAATTTGATAAAAATGTAATATTTATAATGAATTATTTGTGCCCAATGGCGGCGCCAAACAGGTGCTTACTGTCCCGAGACACTTACGGCATTAAGAGACATTTAACGCTGCTCCATTTCCAGTTTTATTATCAACATGCTCGTTATAATATATCCATAAAATTTATTTCTCGTAAATATTCCCATTCATTTGAAACTTTATTATGATTTTTCCAACCTCGCTAGGACCCCCGTTAGTATATTTTCACATTTACAGCGTAAAATGTAATTCGAACATTGACATTTTCATTCAGTGATCGACAACAAAACAGGACTGATTGGTTGATCCTCTTTATAGCTCCCCCATTTGCACAGTACGCGTATAATGCGTTTTTTGTATTCAACTTTTTTCGACATTTGAAAAGCTGCAAAATCTAAACATTTTTTTTTTTTTATATTTTTCATCAGCAACAATTCGGAAAGTTTGAATTAACTACTCATATTTGTTCAATGGCCCCATTTTTCATAATTTTATAAATCGTCTTTGTTCTAAGTACGATCCTTTCGATACTGAACTACTTTTTAGAAAAATGAAAAGTGACCCTAATAAAATTTTTATGGATGTCTTAAATCCTGGATTGAATATGGTGAAATTGTCGTTTTGGGACTCTCCTACCGACTATATCGTTTGTGGTGATTTAAAGAAGATGAACATCGTTAAAACGAAAAATATGTGCGCACGCAGCTAGTTTGTTCTCGAAAACTATACAAGTGAGCACATTAGAAAACTGTTTGCGTAAGGCCTTTCCTCCGCTCTTTCCCTACACACATGAAATTATTCCCCAAACAATTGAAATATTTACAAATTAGTTTATATAACAGTGCTCTTTCACCGAATTAAACGCAAAATCAACAACTAGATTTCATTTTAAAACATTTCGTAAACGGGTTTCCCTCGAACAAATGAATCTCGTTCGTGGAAAGTTTCCACGAACTCGTTCGACCGTGAATGCCTGCTTGCCTTTAATAATACCCCTCCCTGGATATGGCGAAATAATCTAGACACTAGAGTTTCGGTGCAGTTCGTTTCTGAACAAAACGATTTTTCTATCTGTTCCAGTCTGGAATAAAGAGAAAGAGAATGGAAGGGGAAGAATTAAACAGTTGGATTTTTTGTGAATTGTTGTGTCATTTTGTTTCAGGTGAAGCATCGCAATCGGATAGCGAGATGGACACAAGGCAGAAAAGAGATGAGCAAGAGGAGAAGGAAAAGACTGATCAAAGTCAACAAACTACACCCACAACGCCTCCAAAGTCTGGTAAGAGTTTAATTTATTAATAATGTTTTTTTTTTTAAAATAAAAGGATGGAGGTGGTATGAGCGTGGGCGATTTGAAAATCTGATTGGTTGATAAATATCTTTAAGGCGGGATTGATAATTTTATAGCCAATGGTTGGGGCCATAACAAGAACAACTAAATACGGATTTCTCCATTGAAAACATTGAAACAGTCTTAAAACTTTTTTTTAATAAATGTTTAAAATTCACGCAACGAAATTTCAAATAACTTTTAGCGTTTTGTTCTTGTTAGTCCAAGTGGGAAAAGTCAATACAGTTGTTTAAAAGTGTTTTTCACCGGATTTTGCAACAACCAAAAGGGTTTTATGAAACATTCAACTGCACAGACAAAATAAATCTAGTCAATTCACACTGGCAGGTACGCATCTAAAGGATAATCTCTTGCCCAGACACGTTCCGGTAAAACCGGCACATTCACTTGCCTTAAACCCACACATCATTTATTTTAAGCTTTTTACTAAATCCACTTTGATCTTTGATTATTACTATAGGATTCTTCCTCAAAAAACTAATCGAAAAAGAGAAAAATTTCATCGAGATTACTTCATTTCGTTTTATGAAATTCCTCTCACACGAACGGCAATGAGCAAAAGGTCTTATATTGAATAGATCCCCGAGGAAATCCTTTAAAACGTGTGTATTCGTCGGTTCGTTTAAGAAACCTCCAAACGATTCGTTATCTGAAAACGGCAATGAACAATATATCAGTTTCCACAAAAAAAGTAAAATTATACAAAGCGATAGAGAAATTGAGTTTTCTAATACAACAAATATTGTGGTTGTAGATTAAAATTTGTACAGTTTGAGGACTCTTTTAAAAGTTTGCAGTTTTTCACAATAGATTGTCTTAAAGTACACACTCTGTCATTCTTTGAAACTACTTGGAAACTTGAATATTGTATAAACCGATCACGGCTAGGAATTTTCCATTTTAAACTACAAGTTTTCAAAGACCAAAAAAAATATTTGTTTTTAATGTGTAGCATCTAATTCTAGAATAAATATTTTGACGTTGAACGCTTTCCAGAAGTTTGAGTTTAACGTAATTTGTCAAATAAAGTCTGGAAAAGTTACAGTTTCGACTTGCAAATCAATAAAATCGCAATTCAGTTTCCCCTTCTTTAATGCAATAAACTTTTGTATATTTCGAGAGCCATTTTAAAATATTTGCCTGGACGAAAATAACATTTTAACTTGAATGCACATAAGTACGAATATCTATGATGTTAATCACAAACGTGGCAATGGCTTTCATAAATAATTGAAAGATATTTTAGTAGAATTATAGGCAACCATAATTTCATCGATGCAATTGCGTGAAAAACTAAAGCCTGTATTTTTTTTAAAGATTTTAATATTTAAATTTTGTTGGTAGTACTGGTCAAAAATATTGAGAAGTATATATGAGGAGCATATTGGAACAACATGATAAGCCACAAAATGAAAAAATGGAGATATCGGTCATTGAAATCTGACAGTTGCCCTTAAAACTATGTATTTGTTTTGTATTCTTTGGTCACTGGTAACGCGATATGTTAAGGAATGGCCAAATTCTTTATGGTGGACCTTAATATGTTCCTATTTAATGGAAAGAAACCAATAAAATTGTTTTTTCAAAATATGTGGCTTATCACGTTATTCCAATATGTCCCTCATATTATATACAGATTAATAAATACATATACATACTATAGTATATGTATATGTATATACCTGTATTATATTGCCAACCATTTCCCTAGATTTTTGACATATTGTTATCTCTTTAAAAAAAAAAAAGTATAATTTGGAACAGCATTTTAGAATCAACTGATTAGAAAAAGTCATTTGAATTCAATTTGATTGGCACGAAAATTATAAAACCATATGATCTACATCACGTGGCTTTCAATCATTTATGAAGTCTCTGTAATTTTTTCAAATGTTCGAGCCAAGAAATTATAGTGCTGTTTGAAATTCCAATGTTTTAGCTTGGTTTGTGTTCATCAAAAACAGTTTGTCAAATTTCATTTATTTGTATATTCGGTAGGAATAGGGCCGCATTTCTAGCATAATTCATACTTACCAGGCTGGTTGTGGATGTGGCACTAATAATAACGAACCTATTAGGACTAGAGAATGTCTTGTTTAATATTCATAAACTACGCCGGATTTATTAGTTTAGCCGAAGGGAATGTAGGTGTGTCTTGATGGCGTTGCCAACTTATCTGGTTCTCCATTGTGGTAAATTGATAAAATCGTTTAGAAGAAAATTGAATCCAATTAAGAACTGATTGACATTAGATTTTCTTTTTTTTTTTTTTCTAAAACACTAATTTTAACTCGGAACTCTGGAAGTCTGGATACATTTTATTTGGTCGGCATTATCTCGTGACATTTACTGACATTGGCGCGTTTCGTCCCAAAGCTTAACTTGATCCCTTTAAGGATGGAATAAGAGGCATATTTGGCTTTTTGGGTTAAACTAAACCATTCCTTCGTGTCAGGTCGTTTTGTCGTAATTACTCAACAAGAGAGAAACTGTTCAACTTTACACTGAGGTGTCATCAGTTTCAAAAGACCTAAGAAATTTGATATTCTGCATTGGATCTCAGTGATTTTGGGTGTTTCGTTAAGAAAATTTAACGTTTGCCTAAATGAGCACATATAAATTACCCTCATACACATATTGTAGAAGAACAGGAAACTTTTAATGTAACTCTCGTGTTGAACTTGCCCTATTAAACCGTTTCTCAAAGTTTCTTTTTATAAAAGAGGTTCCAATTAAAAAATATTAATTTTCCTAACTGAAGTTTAAAATAGTTCTGGAAAGTTTAATCTGGAAAAGTTTCTTTTTACTCATATGCAAAGAGGTTGAGAAAACTGGTTTTAAAACAGAAAGATTACCTCTCTTTTGGTAGGTTTTATCTCTTGTGACACAAATTTCAAGAACTGCCCCCTATTGAGAACATTTATCATTCGGAATAACGTAAAATTCAGAGACTTTTTATGGACTTTAAAAGGTAGATTAAAGCATTTTAGAAGGAATTTACTATATTTTTACTTTGGACTAGGCGAACTACTATGTTAATAAACGACAAGAGCAAACATGGCTACATAATTACATTAAAACCTTGTTTTCCAGTAATTTTAACCCAGCCAAGGAAAATATCGAATTACGTTCTAAAAATGTGCCTTTCCAGAGCACACATGATTAAATAAGAGTATTTTTCCAGAGTACATTTTCGAAAACATGTCCAACAAACAACTGTGCGACGTGGAAGAATCGAATAAGCAACTGCCCCCAAGCCAAGGCTCTCCAATTAGTGGAATCTTAAAGGGAGGCCGATTATGGAAGCAGCAAAGTCTAGACGTTCATGCGGCAAAACCCACTATTACAGATTCAAATATTCTGGTAATGGTTTTCTTGTTTCATTCTTGAATTCATAAGTTATTTATCTATTTCTGGTTGCAGTCTTCCGATTCTGTAACATCTGACGAGGAAGGTAACAATAAAAGATCAGTACGTTTTATTGAATCCGAAGAAAAACGGGCTTGTTGTGATGGCGCTCCAGAAAGTTTACCCGAAGAAAAATCCCATCCCGATCAACCAATTGCCAATAAACAAACTGAGCAAAATTTGACCAATTCACCAGACGCTCCCGAAATGACGTTGACTTTCAAACTCGGCCACCACGTGCTGATTTCTAATAACAGTCTTAAACCGAACTCAGCGGTTCGACAACTGTTTCCCTGCACAAAAACTTTGGGAACTGCCCAGGGGGGTGTTTATTCCATGGAAGAGGCTTCTCAACAGGTAAGAAATTACGTATTTTAATGGTGGGAACAAATTGAAAAATCGAGAGGGGATCGCGTTCAATAAAATAAATCCTGCAGCTCGTGGAGTTTTCGCAATTAACGGGAATATTCTTGCCACTGTAGAATATTTATGGGATATTCGAGAAAACATTTGAATATCTTAAAGGAGCACAGAACACGCCTATTGTCAGACGGTTTAAGTGCTTTTAGACAAAATTTACAGCCAGTTATTTGGAAATTTAATCCAATTTCTTCCGCTTTGCACCAATTTGTAAACAATTAAGTGTAATTAAGTGCGGAACCCAGGTGTGAACGGGTTTAGTCATATTCTCGGTTCGAAACATGAAATTTTTTATAAATTTCTAAGTATTACTATTTAATTTTTTACAACATGAACCCCTTTTCTTTGTATCTCTCCTAAATCGTTTCTTTGACGATCATCAAGTTTCGTAATTAACATTATTGATTGGTTACAAGTCGAAAACTCTTTGAAATTCAGACTCTTTAATTAAACTAGAATGAACCGGCAATGTGACACCCTGAAATATTAGATTGCAATTAGAGGTATAAATTTCTCTTGACAAGACTGCTATTCATAAACAAATATTAAAGATACTTAGTTAAGAACTGAGTCGTAATAAAATCAACTATTTCTGTTTCTGAAAACTCCCCATATTTTCATTTAACTGCCTGAAAGCCTTGGTGCGACTATGCTGCGAAAATATGGACCTCGAATCTCCTAGTATCGATTCTCGTTTTTATGCTCCTCCGGTTTCCGTTACAATGACTGCAAAAATTTATTAAAAAGTCCGTTTTTCAATAGCAGCAACAGCAACAACAGTATTTGGTGNAATGTTTTATACTGTGGATAGATATTATAGATATTGAACTAAAAAATAATTATTTGTAAAATCCTTTCATGATATTAATAAAGTGATTATATAAAGAAATGACAATATTTGTATAAAAAGATACAATATTTTCCTTATTATAGACGTATGGGATACGAGAGAAAGACAATTCTCATGGGACAAGTATTGGTACAGATTTGTAATACAATGTTTAGTACAGAGTTTTCATAAATAATTGATAGCTACGTGACTAAAATCATAGACAACCCTATACATATATGTATTATATGTATAGGTATATGTATTATAGATTAATATTATTTGTAATTAAATGTCATAAAATAGCTCTGAACATTATCTGATTAGAAAAAAATCAATGAAGTTCACTTGGGAATAACACAGAAATTAATTACTTAGGTCATGTGACTTCCAATCATTTATCAAGACATTGAATGTTTACGTAACAGTTTTTTTTTGCAACAAAAAACCATTAGAAAATTGTATGTTTATTAAAAAAATAACGCACAGTCTACATTGTCCTGATGAGTATTGTTAATTTTGTGTTTGTTGCATTAATTGTGTCAATACTTTTGTTTGGCACTGTATTATTTATAACGTATAAGCCCTATAAGCGAATACACCATCGATTAAATATACTATTGAGGCTATTATCCCGAAAACCTAAAAAAAGATTTTGATTATTATGAAGTTTTTGAATATGTGAAACTCACCGCTGCTGCTTTACTAGTATTCCCCCAATATTTACTGGCTAATACTGAAGACACAACCAGAAGAAATATGAATAGTGCCACAAGAACCACATATTGGAACATTAGAAACCCATTAAGGGCATTTGCAGTTTTTACGTTAATACTAAAAATGAAAATTGTCAAAGAAATGATGATACCAATGGAGGTGGCCGCATAAAAGGCTTGTATTAACGCGGGCTGCCAAGAAAACGCAATGACTTGGAGGATAATACCGATAAGACACAAAATCTGAAATATCAATTGAAATTATAACAAATTGAAAATGTTCGTCATTCATTTAAGGAAAATGTATTTTAGCATTTGATCTAAAAGTTACGTTGATATGCAGTAGATGTTTAAAGGAAATTTTCATTGTTTTGAGGTGTATAGTGATAGCCATCCATCATACAGTCCGGATTTTGTATTGTCAGAATTGAATTCATTATTGAAGGTTTTAAACTGGATGTATTTTCAAAATGAGTCAGTTACTTAAAATATTTTAGTGTCATCACAAATCTGATCCTTTCTAGATCATACATGGATGATAAATTTCGATTATATAGAACTTCAGAAAGAATACACTGTAGGTTCAAAACGATAAACTGCTATTCCAAAAATTATGTTCTGAGAAATTTTTAATCAACATTGCGATATTTTTCGATTTTTCTCCAAAGAATTCGCTTTTTGACACAATTAAAAGTAACAAAGTCTGTGGGGGAGCATAGACTTAGTTAATTTTTTCTCCACACAAATAACACTGAAATTCCGTGCTAAAATTTTAATATGTTTCATAAAAATAGAAAAGTTCTTCATTAAACTTGCCATTAATATGTCATAATTTAATAGTAAAACTGGTAACTTTTATCATGAAATGTAAAAAAACTTTTTCCATTACCAAATTAGGAGTACGTACCGCTTCACAAACTTTAAAAATTCCTATTGCAGTGCGCATGTGTCCTGGTCCATAAACTACAGTCTGTAAATTGATAATTTGTCAATTAATAGTTTAGAAAAAGATGTCTTTTTTTGTTCACTTACTCCCATTTTGGTTTTTGTCACTTTTTACTTGAAAGCGCTTGTACAGGTTACAAATTACTGAAACCACCATTTGATCGTTTAGTCATTTGATAAAATCTTATCGAATCAGCGGATATCATAAATATATTCCAACGAAATCTATTAAGATAGATAAATCATTCGACCCAAAATAAACGAAATTCACTTGAAAACGACAGTTTTATTGCCTATTTTAACAATGCAAAGCTACATTTTTCAATTGAATCTGATAATTGAATGAATTATTTTCAAAATTTGTTAAATATGTAATTGACAATAAACATTTTATGAAATTTCACACTGCTCCAGACATAAATAAATAAATATAAACAAAATAATAAATTAAATATTTTTGCTGAATTCTGTAACATTAATATAGTGCCATGGAGTTGCTTAGCCTAAGAGTATTTTTGCATTTGACGACAGGATATCAGACTTGAAATGTATCGGAGTATGTGTATACTTTTCTTCGAAACCAATCCCACTGATAACAATCGAGACATTTTTAGTGTTCCGATATCGTGTTGTATAACAGAAAAATGCTCTAATACTTATTATTTTAATATACAGGATGACCTGATGTTAATATCGAAAAATGAAATGAAATCGAATTGTTGTCACCCTGTATTTTTGTCATTATCAGCTGAGTACTAATTGCACGCTAAGTTTGGTAAACTTGGCATTTTTTTTCTAAACGTTACATTGTTAAGGTGTGGTCCGGTATTAACAGGACACTCCGTATATTAGCAGATTTATTTTAAAATTATTAATTATTGTCAAACATGGTTGCCTAATCTCATAATCTACAAATATCTATTTGAAAATTTGATAAGAACACATCATTTTGATCGACATAATTGTTTTTTTTTAATAATAAAACCGAAAAAGAAAATTAAAAAAGTGTATAATACTGGGACTCAATACCAATCACCATTGATTGCAATACATTAACACAAGAAAAGAAAAATAATATATCACAAAAATTGACTAAATAAAACCGATACGTTTCACATTTTGTACCTGTGAAATTCATTTAAAAGAGTCGCCAGATCTCAAAATTAGCTCCGTTTAATCCCAAGTAATCGTTCAGCGACACCTAAATAGTATACGGTTTGAGCGATACCAAACAAGGGCGCTATCACTATCATTCGACAGGCGCCGCCTTTAAAGAACGCCGTGGGCCCCTCGTATTTCAATATGTTCCTAAAAGAGGGCTTTACTTAAGCAAAATGCAAAACAGTTTTTGAAAAATTACTTACACAAAAGCGTTTACTATTCCAGAGTATGATCGTTCACCTTCGGCTTTTGTTATGGCTTGCAAACGAGTTTTTACTACATCAAATGGATTAACTGCTAGAGCGGCTGACGATCCCGCTACACATCCTGATAGAAAAGAGCACCAAAACACTGCTTCACCTAATTAACAAATATGCATCAGTACACTTTCTTTAAGTAGCTAGAACTAAGTTACCAGAACCATCACTTTTCCTTGGACCTAAATCGTTAAGAGTTGCAAAAAGTGGAAAATAGATAACAGAAAAGGACACATCTCGCAACATTGTTGCTCCAGTGCCTTTGTATAAGCCCAGGATGCCGTGCTGTCTGAATAAACCAATTGCCAGCTCAGTGGCTGATGTTTTTTGAACTGTTTTACCAACTAAAAATACATATAGTATTTATTAGAATTCCGTTATTGTGAAAACGATTTACCTAAAAGAGCTTGAGCCGCAACCCGTCCTGCATCTTGCATTTGTATTTTTAATAATTCCATTGGCGTGGTTATAACGATTTGACATAGTCCAGCCAAACCTCCTGCCATCATTTGGCGAAATATTGGAAGTGTCCTACGGGTACCAGGTGTTTTATGACGGTACTTTTTTGAGACACTAAACCATAAATACTTACTTTTCCTTTGTTTGCAAATGATATCTAAAAAAATCATTTGCTGCCAATTTGATTGCTTTCTCTGGTGTTATCAATAAGATATTTACTGCAGAGCCTCGATACATGCCCAGGAACCCTTCCTGCTTATGAACCTTCTTGAATGCATCAAGCCTAAATGCAAACCCTCCTAAATTGATTTGCATTTCCAATTATTTTTCTATACATTACATGCTACTATACATTTTCTCTCCATTTGGACCGATCTGTTGGTTTTGCAATCGAGTTTTGACCAAATCCAATGGGAACACGCATGTGACTCCAATAATACCAGCGATCCCGCCATTAACAATTTTCGGCAATAAACTGTAAAATTAAATTATCATACTGACTTACAATACGAGTTTCTATATTTAGAGTGATATATTGGCTGCGGTCCCAAATTTACATACTGATTGTGAGTTATTAAGTGGTACTTACGAGAAGGAACTTTGTTTCTCTGCCATAAGTGGTGGTACCCTTAAAAATAAAATTCTATTTCAACATTTAACGGTACAATGTTTAATTTCGTCATTCATTACGACATGAATTGTGAAGATTTTGAAAGAAAAATTACACAAATTTTGATAATGAATTCCTATTTTTGGAAAAGTTCCCACAATTTTGTCAATAACAAGCCTCGTGCCCCCCAATTTCAAATAGTTATTATTAAATTACATTATCTGGTCCGCATAGTTAACATTAAAAATCCTCTCAAGGACGGGCTTGTGTTTTGTAATTTTTTAATGTATACTCAATATAATGCGACAAGTTATTGAGAAACAGCACAAGATTTTTATTGTCGGACAGTCTTTATCAATGCAATAGCAATAACACATCGATTGGGGATTAACATTTTGATAAAGACATTAATAGAGGGGGAATTAAACGTAATTATTATTGAATACTTTTAATATACAGGGTAACACAAGAAAATGAGCAAAATATTATTATAAGTTTCGGTATTTAAAGCAATTTACTCTGATTTTGACACCTTGTGATTGTAGTTTATTCCGGAAAAATGACAGTCAAGAACAGTGATATCTAAATATCAAATCTATCATAAGCTAGTAGGATAATGCATGAAATACAACGATAAAATAATAAATTAAATATTAAAAAGCATTTAAATAACTGACAATTAGATGGGCAAATAATAGATTCCATTTGTTCAACTAACTACAAACTGGTCCCATCTAGTCTGATGAAGAATTCTTAAAATTCTTCCAACTAATTTACATAAATTCAAATAAATGCGTTAATTTAAATTTGACGATTAGAAACAACTGAATTTGAAATGAGAGTGACGTATACAAAACCGATTTTCCCATTGGTTAAAATTGACATTTGTGTCAGATTCATTTGTCTTTTGATTGATTGTATCAGCATGTGATTCT
Source organism: Hypothenemus hampei (assembly GCA_013372445.1). Lineage (NCBI taxonomy): Eukaryota > Metazoa > Arthropoda > Insecta > Coleoptera > Curculionidae > Hypothenemus > Hypothenemus hampei. The sequence continues at coordinate 50,461 of JABRWK010000060.1, forward strand.
ATGGAATTTTTAAGATTAGCTTGATTGACTAATTTATAACTAAAAGTTTTCCTATATAACCCATACTTCATTACGTTAATTAATAAATAAGACTAGAAGAGTAATACAAACAAATTCTAGGAAAATGTACATATTAATCTAGTGACCTTACCTTTTCAATCACCTGTAATGGAATGAAAAGTTTATTTTTCAAATTGGTTAAGTACACTGACTAAAATGATAACAAATTTTTAAAAATACAAATTCTTGGAGGTTGCCAGCTGACTGAATCCGCCGAATACTACCAATTTGTTCAATAAAATGGTCTCGAAATCCGTTCAGAACTATTGGCGGTATTGCCATCTTCGTTTAACACACAAGAGTAAACAAAACAAACGTCTGCCATGAAAAAATTACAAATTCCTTCCATATTGAAAGTTATAATATATTAATCTTCTGGTAGATGGCGATAAAACCCTTAAAATACCAGTTCGATTGAGATAGTATTATTATTGACGAGGGTACTTTAAAAAGTTTGGGATTTCTCTAATCAATGTCTATATTTTGACAATTTTTTTTTTGTTAACTTTTTTTAATTTTTTTTTAATTCGAAAAAATGGCAGAAAATCAAACGAAATTTACGTATGTTTTCTGAAGCATTTTATGAAATGCGGCTTACTTTAAAATTACATTTTGAATTAGATTATTGCCAAAAATTTTAAATGGAGGTATAGCTGGAATTGTTGGGGTTGCTTGTACATTCCCTTTGGATTTAGTGAAAACAAGACTTCAGAAACAAATAGTCGGCCCAGATGGAAAAAAGATGTACAATAGTATGTAAGAGTGAAGCAATTATCCCTCCCAACAACTCTTTAAACAATGATTTTTTAATATAGTTTCGACGCTTTAACAAAAATTCATCAAACTGAAGGACTGAGAGGCATGTATCGAGGATCAAGTGTCTTAATATTGTTGGTAACTCCAGAAAAAGCGGTTAAACTTGCGGCGAATGACTACTTTAGATACCATTTAAAAGACCAACATAAGTGTTATAAAATTGAAATAATTTAAGCAGTTATTTATATTTTTTTTAGTAAACTAAGCGTCGCTCGGCAAACACTTGCAGCAGCTCTAACTGGTGTTGTTCACGTGTTCGTAACCACGCCTATGGAACTTTTAAAAATTCAATTACAGGATGCTGGAAGAGTGGCAGCAATGGAAGCTAAAATCGGTACTCTTTTGATATTAGCTGCAATAAACTATTATATTCCATTTAGATCCCAAAAGTGGTAAACTCCAGATACCTCAAATATCAGCCAGAACTGTTACTATGGATGTAATAAGACAAAGAGGCTTTTTGGGATTGTTTAAAGGCTTGCAAGCGACTTGGGCAAGAGACATACCATTTTGTATGGTTTATTTTCCATTATTTGCCAACTTGGATGCCTTAGGCCCAAGGAAAACAGATGGATCAGGTTGTTGTGTTCTAAACACAACACATGGCATAATTAATTATTGTTTAAAGGAGATGCGAAATTTTATTGGTCATTCTTAGCAGGAATGTTCTCAGGGGCATTCAGTGCTTTCGTTATGACACCAGCTGATGTAATCAAAACTCGTATTCAAACAGTGACCAAATCAGCAACAGGCGATAAAACATATGGCAGCATTTGGGAAGCTTCCAGGTATGAGTCGTAGAGAAATTCTTCTATTTTTGACACGATGTTTTAGAGATATTTGGAAAAACGAGGGCATAACAGCATTTTTCAAAGGAGGTGCTTGTCGAGTGATTGTTATTGCTCCGTTGTACGCCATAATTCAAGGTATATATTTCATGGGCGTAGGGGAAAAACTACTTGGAATAGAGAAAGATGCTAAAACAGTAAAAAAATAATAAATCATTTATTGGTGCCATTTGATTCTTCTGTAAAACTGGTTGTGGTTTGTTTGTGTTCCAATTGGCCCTACAATGACGCTTTGACAGCTGGACTTATTTTAAAGCCTATTTACTTACAGAAGTTGCTTTGAAAGCGTAAATAAGTTCATCTCCTTGCATTTCATTAGGAAACTCCCTTGGTTTAATCCAATTTCTTATAAATGGAGCTAAAAGTTTTCTATCCACGTCTCTGGGATCATTAAATTTGGTCACAGAGCTTATTAGCGTTCCCACGAAAATTGCTACGAACGCACCCATAAGTGTGTACCATAGGTATGATAAACGATATATCATATATTGTTCACTACAATAGTGATTATGTCGTTTTCAAAAATCACCTAGTGTTTTGTGACTCACTCAGTATGTGTAACATCAGTAACGTTAACTGATGGATCATATATTATATTCGTGGAAGAGCTTTGTTTCGGCTGAAACGAGTAATGACAACCCTCAATACTGACTGGTTTTTCTGGAAATGTTAAGTCTCCAGACGCAATTAACGATTGGGTCTTTAAACAAAACCATCCCATGAAAACTAATGAAGAAATGCCTCCATATAGAGCACCCTGAATAACTTTATGTTATAGGAAGACTATATGAATTATCATTGAAAAACTTACTTTAGCATTAATATGTGGAATCAGCATTCCCATAGTGAAAATTCCCAGTGAAGGTCCGCTAGAGATTGCTCCAATACTTATGGACAACTAGAAGGTAGCTTCTTCATTCAAACGTCAAAATATTAAAAAAGGAGTTTACATACTTGCAATACAGCTCCCAGTTTTTCAACTATAAATACTAAACCCACACATATAACGCCAAAAGCTAGTACAGTGAGTTTCATAAGCAACGCAGCCTGTTTCTTGTTCAGCTCCTTTCTAACCAATGATTTGCAGAAATCCTCAAGAATCACAGCAGATAAAGAATTTAGGGCAGTTGATAGGGAGCTACAAATGTTTATTTAAAAAAAATTACATATCGTTATTGTAAAGACGATTGAACCTTAAAGCAGCACTAAAGTTTCCAGCTAGGACTATTCCAGGAAGTCCTGGAATCGATCCAAGGACAGTCATCACTAGTAGAGGAAGTAATTGGTCTTTTTCACGAGCCAACTAAAAATCCGTTCAAAATAACTTGGTGATCCATTTAAATACATACCATGGTGGTCAATGGATCGCATTTATGGAAAGTAGCGTAAATGAGTAATCCTACATAAGAACAAATGGAGATAATCAAGACTAAACCACTGAAAAATAACCATAATGCTCTTCGCGCTGCAAGGAGTGTTGGCAGTGCCAAATACCGCTGCACCATGTTTTGATTGATCGCAGCGGTTTGTAGAAAAAACGCAAATCCACCAATTGTTAACGACCATATGGTATGTCTGGATAAAGGGTCGAACTCAAAGCTGAAAATTTGATGATTAATAGATTCAATTGATTTAATGAAAAAACAAGCACTTGGGTCTTTCTATTCGTCCAGTTTCCAAGTTCTTTTGTACCACTTGGGAAATACCTCCGACATCCAGAGTTCCTTTGATTGTTACCAGAATTATGGCTCCCAACATAATTGCAATCTGGATTACGTCCGTCCATACAACAGCCTTAATACCACCCTGATGAAATGATATGAATTAAATAAAAATGAAATGTGTAAATCTTAGCTTTTTACCATAGAAGTATAAAAAATGCAAATCACACACACGACTGGCGTTATTAAATGGACATTGATGTCTGTAACTATTTAGAAAATTGTTTAATGGTTTTAGAGCAATTGTCTTAAAAAGGTACCTTGATTGAATGCCAAAGCTGGCACATAAATTACAAGTGGCAGCCATGTAATCTATTTAGATAAAAGTTGCTTAGTTTGTTATTAATTTAAAGAAGAAATACATACAGAACTTATAACAAACAACATTGAACCGAATAATCGAACCTTTTTGTCAAATCTTAATTCATGGTACTAAAAATTGTACAAAATTGTATTCAACATGTATGGGGGAAAAAATCTGTCCATTATTGTACCTCATAAGTCGACGTTAAACGTAATCCATGGAATACTGGCAAATAAACATTGGACATGACCAAAGACATGAGAAAACATCCTCCAATAATATAGGTATATTGTATTCCATAAACGTAGACTTCAGTTGGAATGCCCAAAAGCGATATGCCACTGATAAAACTGAAATTTTGAGTCAACTACAGAGCACTTACATGTACACAAAATCCATTGTTCTTGATCTGAGGGAATTTTTTGAAATCATTTCGTATATTTTTATAGAACATACCTAGCTATTAGAGACATTGCAATAGGAACTGTGGCCATATTTCTATTACCGACCAGGTACTCTTGAGCGTCATTCGATTGCTTGAAGAACCCATAATAGAGACCAATAACAAGACACATAAGAAGCATGCTTAAAAACACCAAATAATCAGGCCAAAGGAACTTTCGCATTGCCGTGCCTACGTCACTGACATCCAGACCAATCACAACTTTTTCACCAACATCCAGATGAGACATCATATTTGGAACGTTATCAGCCATTGTTTCACATTGAAACAAAAAATGTGCAAGAACCGATGCAATTGAACTCTTGAAATACGGTTAAGGTTGACAGAAAATACTTTTTAAATATTAAATGGAAACAGTGGTGCACTTTAATCAAATGCCACCTTGACCTTTACATATAGTAATACTATATAACTACACCACTGATTACTGATTGGACACCTACAATAAAAAAGGATATTATTTAATAAAGATCTATTTAAAGCGCCCTAATTTATGACGTATGGCATATATTGTATATTAAATGGATTCATTGTAAAATAGCTATTATTGCTTGATGCTTCCTTATTACATTTTCTGGTATCTAAATTTAGCTCCTAAGCAAGATGCAATTGCATGTAGACATAGAGAATGAAGGACAATAAATAAGTCCAATTCCATAATAAGATCGCAAAGCTCAAAGTGCATATTAAATAATCTCTAACATAAATGTTTCTGTCATTACATTCAAATCTATTGAAAATATAGAATTTTGACAAAACTCTTCATCACTAATAATGTTCATACATCACTTATAGATTGCAATTGAGGGGTCTAAAATAAAAGAGGGATAAGCGCAATTACTAATTTTGAAACATTAGCATCTAAAGTTAGATGAATAACAAAAAATTGCCAAGAAAGCTGGATTTTTTTGTCATCTTTATCATGCCGAAAGCCTGAAAATCATTTGGATCTATTTTATATCAAACAGACAGGAACTTAAGTTAGTCCAATATGCCCTTAACTAATATTAAGTAAATAATGTACCTATATCCTTTTTATTCTAGACCCCTCAATTGTAAGTTTTGAAACTAATTGAAAGGGTTAGAGGCAAAAAGGTACAAGAGTGCACTTTTTCATAAAATTGAGTTATGTACAAATTTGGGTAGTCACAAATCCATATTTTTATGTGACATGAATAAAAACATTCATTTGATAGATGTTTGTATCATCTATTAGTAAGAAAAAATGACATATAATTAAAATGTCAAAAAAATAAGCGGCAAAATGGCATCAAAAAAAATTTGTTTAACAGAATGTTTCCATATATTAAGGCCCGATTTTTTCATATACGAATAAATTTAACTGACAGTTAATTGTCACGATTATGCACAAAAGCACTACTCTGATTGGCTGATTTCAGCATAACCATGATATTTAACTGTCAGTTAAATTTATTGATAAATGAAAAAACCGGGCCTAAGAAAAATTATGAGAATTCCACATACAAATTACTAAAGAAACTAAAACTGCAAATTGATATCTAGATTTTGCTATAAAGCAAAAAAATTTAACGTTAAATATTTTCACTTTTATACCTATTTTTGCACTTGTACCCTTTTGCTTCTAACCCTCAATTATTATTGTTATTATTCTTCAAATAATATTGATTTTCATAAAGTATTTTTTTCTTCTTATGATTTTATCTTTTTTATTTTGGGATGCATTTTGCATTTGGATGGCATTTTAGTGCAACATCCAAATGCATCTTGGATATGATTGATATAATTTCCAACTTTAGACTAAAATTTGCGTAAAATGAGGATATTCATCTACTCATGAATTAATTTTGAAATGCTCACTCATAAGCATGAGTAAACGTTGAATGAATTTATTGTCAAGGTTGTGAGCATGAGCTGTTTTTCGAAAAACATATATTTCACTCATATTCACGAGCAACTCATGAGTGAACTATTTCGTACCCTCGTTTAAAGAGATTTAATCAAAACTGTTCATTTTTCAGTATTCTCCTTCTTTATTTTTTAAATAACTGAAGAAAATAAAGGTACCGAAGGAGATATGAGGGACTGCGGGGAAGAGTAGTTAATGTGTATTTTTATCGATTTTGAGAAATTCGTTAATAAAATTTAAAGTCTATAAAAAGCTTGTTTACTTCATTTTAAAAAGGCAAAGTTATGACCGAAATGATATGATTCAAAACATATTTAGACGTGAGTGTGAAAAGACCTTGTGTTGCTTTTATTTCGAATTTTCCGTCCATTTTTAACCAATTTTGATTGAAACACAAGTCGATGAGAGGAAAGGTGGTGCAAGTATAGATTTTTTGGGATTTTCATTGTTAAAAACGCAAAAGAAAATTTCTAATGCAGCCACAACTTATTTTTTTGAATAAAAGTTAGTTTTGTATATCCAAAAATCCACCTAACTGGAAATCGACAAAAATGTCACTTACAAGGGAACCGTAAAGTTTATACCTGTATATTAGGGTGGCCCAAAAAAAATGACTATTTTTTTTTTTTCGATCTCGCATAAAAATATGATAATTTAACGTGTTTTAAGAGCCTCCACCAAAAATCAGCTCAATTAAAAAATTTTGAGAGGTCGCTCAAGACTTTCGAAAATTTGCAAAATGGTTAAAAATCGATTTTTTTTTATTTTTATTTTTTCTTTCTCGTTACATTATTACTTTTTACATTCGAATGTATGCATTTTCTGAAAATTTTAAGTTGATATTTATATTTTTAGAGGTCGCTCAAAAGTTCTTTAACTTGCGAAGTGAGGTATTAAGGTATATCACAATATTATAATTAATAACAATTGTCTTGACGCTCTTTCTTCTCGTCTCGTGTTTTACTTCTATTCACTAAGATGTAAGCTTGAAGAAAAAAAAAAAAAATCTTATATATTTATATTTACAGGTCGCTCAGAAACACCTAAAGTAATCATTTCGAAAATTAAAGAACTCTTGAGCGACCTCTAAAAATATTTTAATTGGGCTGATTTTTGGTGAGGACTCTTAAAACACGTTAAATTATCGTATTTTCATGCGAGACTGAAAAAAAAAAAAT